>PVJI01001690.1:7730-169941 GCA_004026765.1 Micronycteris hirsuta
CACACACACACACACACACACACACACACACACACACACACACACACACACACACACACACACACACACCACCCCCACCCCAGGCGATGGGCCCAGGGAGGGAAGGGGGTCTGTCCTTATTTGGAGGTACTGTAATGAGCTAAGTCCTTAGGTGAGCGTCTCACACACATTTTCTCCTGTAACCTTGTAAACAGCTCTTTCACTGTCCGGCTTCAGAGAGAACAAGCTCAGGGAGGTGGCGTGACATGCCCAAGGTAGTTGGTGTAAGAAACAGGCTTTGAACTCAGATCTGCCTGACAGCAAACACCTGTCTCTCTCTCACACCTGGCTCTCCCTCACACCTGGCTATGTCCCTCACCTGCAGAGCAGTTCCTACCACTTGCTTGGCTTTTCTAACCGAGCCCATTAGAGGCTATTTTCTCCTGGTTTCTCAGCCTGCTTGGGAGTGCCCCAAGGCTCTAGTGTGGCAACCTGGGAGCGCGGCCCAGCACGTGCCCCATGCGAGGGAGCACATACCACTAAAATAAACCCCAACTGAAAGCCAGGTGCCATAAGTAGGTCTCATCTTTATCATACGTTTTTTTAAATGACACAGTTTGAAATCAAACCTAATGGAGCTGTCATGTAAAGTACCAGGACCCCGCCTGCACCTGTACCCTCAGCACGGGGGGGGGGGGGGGCGGTCAGAGGCCTGTGGGATGCAGGGCTCCCAGGGAAATGGAACCAGCACCCGTGTCGGCTTCCAAAAGAGGCAGCATGGCTTGTCTGGAGGGACGCGAGAGAAGTGGTGGCTCTGGCACTTTGCCTGGGGTCCCAGCAGTGACTGCCCTGTCTGGCTCCCACCACCTCAATGACATTGTGAGTCCCCAGCCCAGCCAGGCCAAGCCCACTGGCTCCTCTCACACTGGGGTCCAGGGAAGAGGGGTGGTGCCCTAAACTGCATTTAAAAACAATAACTCCTCAACCCCACCTCAACCCCACGGACCTTTGCAGAATGGTAAACATGTCTTAAAGTGGTTGTCAATATTTACAGATCAGGAGCTTTTATCTAAAACTATAGAACAAAAGAATTGTGGTCTCTCTTGTTGAATCAGGCCACACTGCGCTGTGTCCCTGGAGGGTGACAGTGGCCTGGAGCTGAAGGGCTGCAGCCCCAATAGGCCCAGCACACTGCGTGCACCACCTCCAGCTGAGCCCCTCGGCTAGGCTGCTGGCTTGGCCCTGGGTCCTTTGGCTCAAGGTGCCTGCCCAGAAACCCCCATCACTTCACTGATAATAAGTGGGGGAGGAAAGAGCTGTGGGGCCTGGGCCTGGGCCCCCCAGGGGTCCCCTGCCCCCTACCCTCTCCAGATAAGGAAGCGAGCAAGAGGGAAGTAGAGCTTGGGCCTCAGATGGGAGGCTGGGCCAGGGTGCTGGGGTAGAGAGAGCACCGAGAGGGATTGGCAGTAAAAACGGGAGAGGTTTCAGGAGAAGAAAACCGTGGACAGCAGCCTCCTGCCAAAGAGAGGTGGCAGGAACAGGACAGGAAGCCACCGGGTCAGTGGGCCCTGGGAGCCCAGAGAGCCAGTCCAGCGGACTAGCGGGGCAGAACTGCAGAGGGCTGACCGTGGCCAGACCTGGGCCGCAGGTGTTTTCGCCCTCGCCTCTGCAGCAGAGGCAACAGGCTCAGAGAGGGCAAGCACAGCACCCAGGGGCGCACAGCCAGGAGGCCCATCCCTGCATGCCTGTCTCTCCCGAATCTCCATCTTGGCCCCAACCCCAGACTGCATTTTCCTAAATTTCCTAAGTCACTCCCCTCTTAATCTAGGCTCCTACCCCCACGCCCAGGGCAGAGGCCAACAGCAGCTGGACCCTCGGAAATGCCAGCATGGAGAAATGTGAGTGTCTGCCATGCGGGAGGGGCCAAGCCCAGCAGGGCAGAGCCAGTGGAGGTAGGGCAGCCCCCCCAGGAAGGACGGCTGCCAACCAGCCCAGCTCCTGGGCTTGGGTCAGGCCTGCCATTGCAGTTTAAGGAGACAGAGATAGGGCCTTAGGCTCCAAGGGTGGAGGGCTGGGAGCCAGGGGATGTCAGCTCTCAGTAGCTTGACACCCCCGCCCCCCCAGGCAACCACCTCTTTGTGGACACAAGGCTACCTGACCTGGCTGTGGGACTCATCCTGCTGGCTGGCTCCTTGGTGCTCCTGTGTACCTGCCTCATCCTGCTCGTCAAGATGCTCAACTCTCTGCTCAAGGGCCAGGTGGCCAAGGTCATTCAGAAGGTCATCAACACTGGTGAGCGCCAGGCAGTGGTGGGCCGCCCTGGTATAGGCCCTTCCAGATTGCTGTGACCCCCGCCGCTGCCTTGCTCTGTGAGCTGGGTAAAGCCCTGCTGCCTCTGAGCCTCAGTTTCTTCCTGTGAACAAAGCAGAGATCAAACCTGGTGTTTTCGAGACCCCTGAGGTGTTGGGGGCAGAGATCTGTCAGCAGGTGGCTCTAGAGATTCTCGGAGGCCTCTGTTCAATTGGATCAGCAGATAGTCAAGCCCCTGCCCTGTGCTCAGCACGGGTAGTGAGAGGGGGAGAGAGGCGAGGTACGGAGACGGGTCCAGCCCTCAGGGGGCTCTCAGCCTGGAGGGGGACACGGCCATGGAAAACAAATAGTGGGGTTGTGGGTGGGGGGGAGGTCAGCCAAGGAGAAAGCTAAAATGGCAACACGGAGTGTGGAGGCGGCTGCTCCCGGCAGGTGGTGAGTGGCCCCTGTGCTGGGGGAGGGGGGACATTTGAGCAGAGACCTCAATGAGGCAAGATGTAGCCAACCGGCCTTCCAGGCGGTGGTGGGAACGGCAAGTGCACAAGTGGAGGCAGGAGGCAGCGGGGCAGGTCTGTGGCCAGCGTGTGGCTGGGTGAGGGCGGCAGAGAGAGGCCCGGGGAGGCCGGGGAGGTAAGGAGGAGCGAGAGCAGCACCGCAGGACGTGCTCAGGGTCTGGGCTTTATTAGGATAAGGGGACGCTTGGGGGTTGGGGGCAGGGGAGTGGCACCATCGGATTTTCATTGTCGGCTTCATTCTGGGCTTTTCCGGACGCTTCCTGGCACAGGCAAGGCTGCGGGACAAACGCGGGAGGGAGCTGGGCAGCGGGAGGAGGGCAGGGCGGGGAGGCTCTCCTTCATAGCACTGCAGCCTGAGCCCTGAGGGTGGGCATTTAGGAGAGGGAACAGCCTGGGCAAAAGCAAAACGGAGCCCGGTGGAGACGGACCTTGAGTCCAGGACCAGAGGGCCAGCAGACACCATCCCAGTTGAGCCGGAGACTGACAAGATCCCACTTGGAAGCTGGCATCCAAGACCTCCACAAGGAGGGTCGCCGCTCTGGTCCCAACACCCGCCCCGCACTGATCTGCTGGGATGGTTTCTGCGCAGACTTCCCTGCCCCCTTCACCTGGGCTACAGGCTACTTAGCCATGGTAGTGGGCGCCGGCATGACCTTCGTTGTCCAAAGCAGTTCCGTGTTCACCTCGGCCATCACCCCACTCATCGGTGAGTGTCCACAGCGGGGTGGGAGGGCTGGGTGGCAGGGAAAGGGCTAAAGGGGGAGCTGGGGAGACCACACCTTCCCTCTGCCCCCCAGGCCTGGGTGTGATCAGCATAGAGCGCGCCTACCCGCTCACACTGGGCTCGAACATCGGCACCACCACCACGGCCATCCTGGCCGCTCTGGCCAGCCCCCGGGAGAAGCTGTCCAGTGCCTTCCAGGTGTGCCTGGGGGAGCGGCCCTGCCAGAGCAAGGGCCAGGCTGGGACTGGGGCATGGCGCTGGCCCAGGGCAGGACGACGTGAAACAGACTTCTGACTGGTGACTAAGGGCCACCTGCTACGCCAGGCTCCATGGCAACCCTACAGGCAAAGCAGAGCTGGCGGTGCCCTCAAGACCCTGGTGTCTGCCAGGGAGACATGACTCAGTCACATCAGTAAACGGCGAGGGGTGTGCACCCTGTGAGAGGGGGCCTGGCCCCGTCTGGGGGGTCAAGGATGAGCAGGGGACATGACAGAGGGGTGCCTGTTCTGGGAGCAAAGGCATAATGACAAGCCAGGGACATGGGCCAGGGTGCAAACCCATCAGGGGGCCGGAACTGCTAAGCCAGAAACTAGGAAGAATCTTTTAGCTTGGGCTAGGGCAGGATCTGCTGGGAATTCCTGGGAGGGAGGTTTGTGGGGGAGACGTGGAGAGTTCAGGGCAGTGGTTATTTGCCAAGTGGCCCAGAAGTGTCACAGTGTTTTACTGGGGCACATCAACCCTGGTGGTGACTTTCCCGCCCCCTGGACCAGACCGGCCCCCGTGACCTACCCCCACGCCGTTCCCACCCGGCCCCTCTGCCCTCTCTTCTGCAGATCGCCCTCTGCCACTTCTTTTTCAACATCTCGGGCATCCTGCTGTGGTACCCGGTGCCCTGCATGCGCCTGCCCATCCGCATGGCCAAAGCACTAGGCAGACGCACCGCCAAGTACCGCTGGTTTGCCGTCCTGTACCTCCTGCTGTGCTTCCTGCTGCTGCCCTCGCTGGTGTTTGGCATCTCCATGGCAGGCTGGCGGGCCATGGTCGGTGTGGGCGCACCCTTCGTGGCCCTGCTGGCCTTCGTGGTGCTCATCAGCGCCCTGCAGAGCCGCAGCCCGCGGCACCTGCCCAAGTGGCTGCAGACGTGGGAGTTCCTGCCCCACTGGATGCATTCCCTGAAGCCCCTGGACCGCCTCATCACCCGGGCCACCCTGTGCTGTGCCAGGCCTGAGCCCCGCTCACCCCCGCTGCCTGCCAGGGTCTTCCTAGAGGAGCTGCCCCCAGCCACACCTTCTCCCCACCTCGCCCTGCCTGCTCGCCACAATGCCACCCACCTCTAGGCTGCAGCCCCGACTGCTTCCCCGGGTGGGGAACGGCCTGAGCCTGGCACCTGCGGTGGGAGGGCAGGGGCTGCCTGTGTACCCTGGGCACGCTCCTGTGCTTGCGCAGGTCCCCAGAGGACTGAGCATCACCGTGGGAGCCTGTGTGTCGGCCTGCACGTGTGCACAGCGCGGAGCCCCCGGGCTGTGCAAGCCACAGTGTGCCTGGGTGTGACTTCCAGTCCTTTGCACACTGTTTGGAGGCCTGTCCTTGTGTACTTGGGTCCGCACAGCTTCAGCTGGGCTGGGTGGAAGTAGGGTGGGTCTGAGTGTGTGACTTGCCTCTGTCTGCTCGTACATAAGTGTGGTCGTTGCCTGAGTCACTGGTCGGATTCTCACTCCCTCCCTGTCACTTTCCTTCCTCCATGACACCATGCTTCCCATCCTCACCCAGCTTTCTGCATCACTACTACAACCCCTTTCCGAACACGGCCTGATTTAAAGGGGAAAAAGGAATTAAACTTTCACTATGCATTTGAACATCAGTTTGCTCTCATCTGGTAGTGAGGAGAGACCACCTCCCCCGCAGGCAGCGGCCGCGCCCTGGGAGAGCCGGCCTGCAAGCTTGTCCCCGCAGGCCTCCTGGCCCTGCCCTGCCGCACTGAGTCCAGTCCACAGCTCAGACTCCCTGAAAGCCCCCCAAGGCCACCCGCAGGGCATGTGCCACCAGGCTCTCCGCACCTCCCTCCCCCTGCCCACCAGGCTGACTTCCTCTGGTTCCTCCTGGTCTCTGGGCTCACCCACCTCTGGGCTCCCTCCCTCCCTCTTTGGGCCTTCATGGTGCTCACCAGCATCCTGCAGAGCTGCATCCCACAGCACCTGCCCAAGTGGTTGCAGACATGGGATTCCTGCCCCACTGGACATGAGATCTGTTCTCCCAAAAACAAGTGACAGGTGACCGCTTATCAGGGCCACTGAGGGAGGGGCCAGGAAGTCCAACTGGACAAGAGAAGCCACGCCCTGTGTCCCAGCATAGAGGGAACAAGGACCAGCCGTCCCTTCTCCCACCTTTGTCCTCTGCCTTTGGCGATAAACCATGCCTCATTGAAACCCACTCAAGTTTTCAGTTCCTCTTCCTCCACAGCCTTCTCCCAACCCCAGCTGAGGCCTACTGGGAGAGGGTCAAGGGGTGAGAGGTGTCAAAGTTCCTCCCAGGACATCTCTGCCACCTTCGGACCCCAAGGAGGCAGGAAGGCTGTAGGCCCCGACTCCGTTGTGATGGTCTTGAACACGTTCCTTCACTGCCCACCCCCCATGCCCCTCTGCAGAGCTGCCTGGGGAAATGCAAGGCCCTGGGATGGTCCCCAAGCCACCAGCCACACCCTGTCCCTCATTCACAAGCCTCGCTGGTGCTTTCTCCTGCCAAGTGGAAGAGTGAGAAGCGCACTGACCTCCAGTCTGGGTAGGGCTAGGTGGGGAAGAGACTCCCTTTACAGTCCATGGGGAAAGATTTTTTTAAAGATTTTATTTATTTACTTAGAGAGAGAGGGGAAGGGAGGGAGGAAGAGAAACATCCATTGGTGCTTCTCGCACGCACCCAACCAAGGGCCTGGCCTGTGACTCGGGCATGGGCCCCAACCAGGAACCGAACCAGCCATCTCTGCTTTGCAGGCCCACGTGGTGCATTCCACACTGAGCCACTCCATCTATCCAGAGCATGTAGAGGAAATTTTGTGGGAAAGGATGTTCCATCCTGAGCTAGAGGGTTTGAGAAGGCTGCTCCCTAGGGCTCTTGCTCAGATGTGGTGTCCCTAGGACCCTGGAAAGACTTCAAGGTCCCCACCCCTGACTCTGGCCTGGGGAGTCTGCCAGAGACCTCCGCAGGGCACCCATGGGAGGGCCAGGCCTAGGGCATGGGCAGCTGGGAAGCCTCTGGACCCGTGATCCCAACCCTACCAGGTAAATCTTCTGCAAGCTCCTTCCTGGGACCCGGTGTCCACAGCAACTCGTCCCTGTCCCCCGCACAACGGGAGATGTTGGCCGTGCCCACGTACGCCTTTATTGCGGCTCCATGGCCAACGTGGCTGTACTACTAGGTGCCCTGAGTGCTCAGCCACTTGATCAGGTCGTGCGCCGTCTTGTTGAGGATGCCCCCGTGCACGCCCCGTCGGCCCATGAGCACGAGGAGCACGCGCGGCGTGCGGCCCACGCAGAGGGCGCGCCCGTCCAGCCCCTTGGTGCGTGCGTCCAGCACGCCGTCGTCCTCCGCCAGCAGGTGGTCTCGGATGACGCAGCAGCGGCGGCCCGCCACACTCAGGCCCGCCTGCAGAAAGGTGCCACGGTCAGGCCCGGTGAGCACACCCACCTCCTGCGGTGAGATGGCGGCCAGCAGGCCCCCGGGCCGCGACGCCCACACGCAACGATTGTCCGAGTGGCCCACGATGGCCACATCGTCGATGCGCTGGTCGCGCAGCACCGCACTGATGTAGCCTTTCCACTCACCCATTCGGGCTCCAGGTATGCCCCTCGCCTTGCACTTTCCGGGGTTGCGGAGCCACGCCAGGCTAAAACGCCCCCGACACTGTGATGGATGTGGGGCGGGACTGTGACGTCACAGGCAGGTGATGTCACAAAGCCGCTACCTCCCGCTGGGGAATGAGGGCGGGGTTGTATCCAACACCTGGTGAAGTTCACCTTTAGTCTGAGGAAGGGGATCGCCTGAGTGTCAAAATAATCCTCGAAAACCAATGTAGATGGCCCGTCAAGCTCAGTGCACAAGGGTGTGAAAACACACCAGCAAGCAGGATGCCACGTCTGGACAGTCGGGCCTCTCCGCCCGGTCGGCAGACGTGGTTCCCAAGTGTTAGGGGCCTCGGAGCTGCCCGGAGAGCTCTCAGACAGGTTGCGGGCCCCACTCGCAGTTTCTGGTTCAGTAGCACAGCGAAAAAGGGCCTTTTTGCACCCTGAGAAAAGGCCTTTCTAGCAAGTTCCCTGGCGAGGCCATTGCTGCTGGTGCAACGACCACATTTTAAGACCCACTGCCCTGGGGCGAGCTGGGTGAGAGCGAGGGGCTGCCACGGGGTTGCCAGCCCCAAGGGTCCATGCCACTATTAGAAGGTGAAGCATTTCTAACCAAGGAGCTCAACCCCAGCTGTAGGTGGAACCAATCACCTGGGGAGTTTTTAACACATGCCTCTGCCCTGTTCCTGGAGCTATGTGCTGATTTAACTGCTCTGAGGTGGATCTTGGACATAGGTTCAAAAAGCTCTCCAGATGATTCTGATATACAGTCGAGGTTGAGAACTTCTCCGTAAACAGAAAGTATTCATGTTTCATCCAAGGAATAACATGTGCACAGGGCTGGGTACACTCGGCTCAGAAACGGCAGCTGGGCAGGAATCTAAACCTTGCATAAGATTCCAGGAGAGCCTGCTCTCTGGGGGCTGTGGAGGGAGCTGGGCCTCTCAAGCATTGCCAAAAGCACTTTATTGACTGTTTATGCCACATGTGGCGCCAGGCTGGCAGCGCTGGAGCACAGTCCTTGCTGTCCAGGATCGGGTCCAGCTGTTCTCCCATTCCAGAATCACCGAGGAGGAAAAGACGCATCCCTGGGCGGTCAGGAGGCAGTGTGCTCCCGGATCCAGGTCAGGTAGTTGGCCACGTCGGTGTACACACCCGGCTTGTTGCGGTTGCCACAACCCGAGCCCCAGCTGACGATGCCTCGCAGGGTGAGCTGGTGCTCTGCGGCCTCCTCCTCACATACCAGCGGACCCCCGGAGTCACCCTGGGTCCAGGACACAAGACTCAGCGCCCTTGGCCTGGGGTCTGTACTTGCCGGGGTCGGGGCAAGGCGCGAAGCAGCCGGAGGGTTCACCTGGCACGCGTCGACGCCGCCCTCGGGGAAGCCGGCGCAGAGCATCCCGGGGACAAAGGCGGCACCGTGCATGCTGGGGGAGGAGCAACGCTCCGAAGGGATGAGCTGCACCTGCGCCTCCTGCAGAAAGCTGGCGTATTCCTCTGCCCCTGCGAGCCGAGAATGCTTTCCTCACACCCCTCCCGCCTCCACTCCCCGCCTGGCCAGGGGACCTGACCCACTGATCACCAGCCTCCCTCACAGCAAGCCCCGAAGGGAAAGACTGCCGGTAACCCCATTTCCTGGACCGGAAAACAGGCCCGAGACAGCAGGGTGTGAGTGGGTGGGGCGAGCAGCCCTACTCTGGAAGCCCTCGAGCGCAGGGCAGTGTCCTAGTTAGCCTTGTAGCCCAGCGCCCGGTGGGAACCAAAAGAAAATGTGACCCTGTGACCCTCATTTGCTTGGGGGCCCCCAACAGTGAATCCCGGGCCCTGGGAGGGGCAGCTGCAGTAACAAGGGCTCTGCACGTCCTGACAACCCACCAGGTCGGCGCCTCCTGTCCCTGGTGATATCTAAGTGGCGGACTTTTCCTGCTTACCCCAGTGGCCAGAGGTCTCCCTCCCACTCCAGCAGTTCTGCCTACCCTCGAATTGGTGGCCCCAGCCGGCTACTTCGCAGAGCACAGCCTCGGGTTCCGCGGGGCTGGCAGCGCTGCTCGGCAGGCAAACAGGCCGCACGGAAGGCGACAGGTGCGCGCAGCGGCCGTCAACGTTCTCCTGCAGGCGCAGCAGCGCTAACCCGGCGGAGAGGAGCGTGAGGCCCCTCGTGCCGGCCTCCGAGCCCTCCTCACAAGGCCCCTGATCCCCACGGGGCGCCCCTACGCACCCAGGTCGTGCTGGTAGGTGATGGGCGAGAAGGCCTCGTGCAGGTGGTAGGTGCGCACGGCCAGCGTCTGGCACTGCTCACAGCTCTGGTTATGGCGGTCCTGGCCCAGCACCACAGTTATCTCCTCCGGCGCCGGCCTGCGGGCGTGGTGGGGAGAGGATGCGCACTCAGAGTCGGCCACAGGCAGCCTGGAGGACCCCCGTTCCCGAGCCGCAGCCTGGGTTTCAGCTTCCTCCAGGGGAACTCTGGAGGAGAAAGCGGGGAGAGCAGGGCACAGGTTCGCGTGTCGCTGCGGAAGCTAGGCCCAGGGAAAGGAAGCCTAGTCCCGAGCTGGCGCTGGGCAGGCGGTACTGGCCGGTTCTGCAGGCAGTGAGCCGCGGTCAGCACCCAGCAGGGGGCGATGAGGCTGCCGGCGCAGAAACTGTGGCCCCAGTACAGCGCGGCGATGTAAGGGTGCGCGCCAGGAAGCGCCACCAGTCCCCCGACGACACGGCTCAGTGAGGACAGCCGTTTCTGGAGCCGCTGTCCACACCCCGCCGGTTTGGTCCCGGGCTCCTTCGAGACTGTGGAGAATCTCGGGCTGAGGCCAGGCAAACCCACGAGTGGCTGGAACACAGCTCGCCCGCGCCCCCTCTGGTCTTCCTGTCCCCTTCCCAACTACCTGTGGTCCCGAGCTGAGGCGGCTCATCTGCTAGATGCGGGAGCAAGGGGAGGTGCAGGAGCTCAGGGCCGGAGGGCAGGGGGAGGTCCAGGGGTTCATGGCGGGGTTGGGGTGTAAGCGGGAACTGGGGCTTTGTGGGTGCTGGGGCTTGGCACTGTGGTAGGCTGCAATATTCCCAGCTCAGCCGGTCGCCTCTCCGCACGAAACACCACGGGCGGGTATCATTGTCCGGGTTCCTGGGACCACCGGAGAGGACACTGTTAGAGCGTGGGGAGCCCCAGGGGTCCTGAGGAGGAGGGGGACACTGTGCCCTGCCCCACCCAGCGCACCGGCACAAGGCATGGTCGCCCAGTCCCCAGTTCAGTGCTTGCTCTGCAGTCAGGTTCCAGTAGGTGGCCTCCGAGGTCCATGGCTGACACTGTGCGTTGGAGACCGTGGTCCCAGCGGTGCCTCGGTAGCTGATCCCGCTGCCTTCGTAGCAGCTGGCCTCAAGGTCTGGGGAGAGGCAGGACTCCCTGAAGCCAGCAGGTGGTATAGCATCCCGCTGGGCTCTCAGCCACTTTCCTCACTCTCTCTGGTGCCTTTCTGTGAGCCCTCCCCACTTGGCGTTGGGGCTTGTGCCTCCCACTCAACCAGGACTCACCCACATCGCAGATGCGTCCTCCATAGCCCTTGGGACAACTGCACAGGCGGTGGCCCTCCGCCTCCAGGCAGCGGCCCCCGTGGAGGCACGGATTGTTGCGGCAGACTGGGAGAAGGAGCGCACTGAGCCCCCTCTGGGCCCAAAGACCCCACAGAGAGCCCTGCCCTTCCGTAGGCACACCCCCGGCCTTCTGCCCGCTTTTCCTCCCTTCTCCCAAACTCCGACCTTCCGTTCTCCTCCTGGCCAGTTTCCAACCGATCCACCCACCTTGGCTGGCCAGCGGCTTGCAGTGGGCTCGGGGGCCCTGGCACTGGCACCTGGCCACACCTGCCGGCTCCAGCCTGTGCCACATTTCATTCTGATGGAAGAACTGGAAAAGCTGAGGCTCAAAGCACTTCTCTGGGGACAAAGTGAGGTGATGGTCTCAGGAGAGGCTGGGACCACGCCAGGTCTCTGAGGGTCCTGGGACCTCTGCAGTAGGTGGGGGCTCCCCTGTTCCCCAGCCCCCACACCTCCACTGCAGCACCTCCTTACCTCTTTCGCAGTGCTTCCCAGTGAAGTGTTGGGGACAGAGGCAGTGTGGGCCCCCCGGCGTGTTCATACAGGTCCCTCCCCTCTGGCAGGGGTTGTGCTTGCTGCAGGCATCTTAGAGGGGGACACAGTGCAGGAAAGGGGGAGCCTGAGTCAGACATATGGGAGCCACCTCCACAACTGAACCTCCTTGTCTTGTCTTTTTACCTTGTTTCCAGGCCTTAGTTTATCCACCTGCAAAATGGGGCTACCCCCTCCCCGAACTTCTCCCTCTGGAGGGAGGAAGGGGCTAGGTGGGCCCAGAATCCCGGGTGTGTAGAGTCTAATGAGGCTCAGGAGAGTAACCAAGGGGGAGGAGAGGACCTTGGGCCACCCCAGAGGCTGTGTGTGGCACCTTGCACTTTCTTGGGCTCCAGGCAGTATGCCCATCGTTGGTCCTGCTCAAAGTTCGGGGTAGTAGCACACCTGGAGAAAGAGACGAGGCTGCCTGCTGGCCCAGGGGGCTGGCCCACCCTTCCCTATCACAGCCTCCTCTCTCTAAGCAGGGTTCCTTAGGTAGAAGGGTGGGCAGAGTCCATGTCCCCAGGCCCCTGCTCCGGCCCCTTCTGGGTCATCTTACCAGGGCCGCAGGCCAGGTCGGCCCCTGCGGGTGCACTTGTGGTATAGCTGCCGGCGGTACTGGAAAGGGAAGTGGCAGGGCTCCCCAGTGACAGTGAGAACTGCAGGGAGAACACACTCTCTGAAGGCATTCCCTGTGCCCAGTCTCCCAGACACCACCCTCAGGGTCTGGTTGAAAAAAGACAGACCCTCGAAAAGATCACTGTGCCTTCAAGCTTCCCACTTAAGAAATTGGGCCCTGGATACCCTGGCTGGTGTGGCTCAGTGGATTGAGTGCCGGCCTGTGAACCAAAGGGTCGCTAGTTCAATTCCCAGTCAGGGCACATGCCTGGGTTGAGGGCCAGGTCCTAAACAGGGGGTGTGCAAGCGGTAACCACACATGGATGTTTTTCTCCCTCTCTTTCTCCCTCCCTTCTCTGCTGCCTAAATGTAAATAAATAAAATATTTTTAAAAGAAGAAAGAAAAAAATTGGGCCCTGGAGCCGGACACCTGGAGTGGACTCCGACTGCCACGCCTACAAGCTGTGTGACCTTGGGCAAGTCTGCAGCCCCCCCCCTTTAAAAGAGTGCTTGCCACAAAGTAGGCGCTTCATAAATACATGTCGACTGTTGAAGTCACTTGGTCACTCTGAGCCTCAGTTTCCTCATCTGGAAACTGGCAATAATAGTGGAGTCACAGAGTTTCAGTTTTGCCAGATGAAGAGTTCTGGAGATGCGGGGGGTGGGGGGGGCTGCACATATGAACGTTCTTGATGCCACCAAATTGTTCACTTAAAAGTGGCTAAGATGGTAAATTTTATGTTTTGTATATTTTATCGCATAAAAATTTTAAATGATGCTGTATATATATTATTTCAGAAAGGTGTTCATAATTTTAAATGAAGAACAGCAGGTTACAAACAGTGCGTCAGTACGGTCCTTTCTTTGTACAAATATGCACACATATGCATTAAAAAGAAATCCAGAAGGACATTCTCAAAATTTTCAAGAATGGTTTTTGGAAGATTGTGGATTATGGGTGACTTTTTCTTCTTTTGCGTTTTTATAATTTCTAAAGTTTTGGCAATAAAAAATATATGTTGCTATTATAATTTAAAAAATGGTACCGTCCAGCCTCATCATTCACAGAGTCAGCGTTTGCAAATCTGCCTTCGCGGTAAAATTTATCTGTAAAACCCCAATCAGTTCTCAAGAGGCTTTCACAGTCATTCCTAGACGTACACAGAACGTCAACATTCGGAGTCACCGGAGAAGCCCACGCTCCCAGCAGAGGTCAACCCACGCGACACTGCCTCTGGGCTCAGCTCTCCTGCTGTGAGCAAGTGTCCTCTTGACAGTCTAGTCAATGCCACATTTTCCACAGTTTGCGCTTTTGCTCTTGAAAACGGCCCCCGTTGTGCAAAGTGCTGTGTCCAGGGTGGGAGGGGGCCACGATGTGCCTTGTGGAGGAGACATGCATCTTAGGTGAGTTTCGTCCCGGCAGGAGCACAGTGCCGCTGGCTGGGAGTTCAGTGTTAATGAATTGACTGTGCATATTCAGCAAGGTGTCTTTAAGCAGAATCACCCATGAAACAAGGTTATGTGTTGACAGTTGTTGAAAACTGTGTGACCAGAGACTCACAGGCACCCAAGTCTCTACCTCCTCTAGGAGCAGTTGTTCAGTATTTGCTAATTCAATATTCAGTGACTAACACAAATGACAGGAACCGTCTGCACCTGTTTCAGAGGAGCATGTGAAGGGTAAACGAGAGAGGGCCTGTAAAACCCTTAGCACTGAGTCTGGCCCAGGGCGCGTGCTCAATAAGCATTAGCTGCTACTTTGCCGTTAACAGCCCAGAGGCACTTGCAGAAGGCCACACCAGGGACAGGACAGTAAAGGAAGAGAGAGGGGTCTGGGGTGGACTTTTTATTTTTTTATTTTTTTATTTACTGATTTCAGAGAGAGAAAAAACATCAGTCCATCATTCCACTTATTTATGCCCTCACTGGTTGATTCTTGTATGCACCCTGACTGAGGATCGAACTCTCAACCTCGGTGTGTTGGGACAACTCTCTAACCAACTGAGCTGCCTGGCCAGGGCCTGAAATGGACTTTTAAGAGGCAAATGGGATAGACCGAGAGGAGGATCATCCTAAGCAGGTGACGAGGCAAGGGCAGAGAGCAGTCCGGCCGGGTGTGGAGCGACGAGGAGAGGAGGCTGAGGCAGTCAGTGCCCTGCTGCGGGGTCAGGCCCACCAGGGCAGGGGCCATCAGCTCCCAACTCTAGGTGAATATTTAGTGCCTGGAAGGATTAAGGCAATGGGGAGCCACGGTAGGGTGTGAGGAGCGGGGAGATGGCAGACATCCTCACCTACAGGGGAGCTGAACTAGAAAAGCAAACATATTTTAAGCATTGACCATGCACCTGACAGTGAGCTGAGTGCTTTGACAGGGCTTTAGGAGCCATTTCTCCTTCTCTGCGGCCTAAGATGTTCCCTCTAGCCAGCCTGGTCTTACAGTTGGGGAAATTGAAGTTTGGAGAGATGAAGTCACTTGCTCGGAGGCATTTGGCCTCAAGCGCCCTGCTCTCAATCTTGCCTTGTCTATCAAGGCCTCTGGCCTTGGTGTGGCATGACTGATGCCTGCGAGATATACCGAGGAAGGGAAAAGCATGGGGGAGGCTGGGGAAACTGAGGAAAACTGGTAGGTGCTGCAGTGGGCCCTCAGATACAGCCCCAGCCCCGCCCTCAAGGAGCACACTGCTCACTAGCACTCGGCCCCAGCACCTGGCGTGCAGACTGGCACAAAGCAGGTGCTCAGGTCTGAATGCCAGCCAGTGACTCTGGGGACAAAGGTGACAGCTGTGTCCAGGATCCCGCCCCTTGCTCCAAGGGCCTGAGACTGACCACTGACACCCTCGCCCCTCTCATTCCCACCCAGGGGCACCTTAGAGGGGAGAGCCGGCTACTTACCCACTGCGTGTTCATCTGCTGTGCGCTCGCGCGCCTTGGGGTTTTTCCTAGGTGGAGTCTACGAGAGGAGGGAAGAGGGCAGGGAGTTTGCCCAGAAAGTTATAGCCTGCCCCTGGGCCCATACAGGTCCCCAGCTTCTTCTCACAGCCCAGAAAGGCAGAGATTTCCTCGCAAGACCCAGACCCCTTCTTCTTCCTCCCTCCTCAAGGACACTCTCCTCCAGCAACGCAGGCCGGGCCCTTGGATCCACAGGCTCTGGCATCTCTCTCCCCACCTGGGCCTCCTGGGCTGCCCTCACCTTTCCACACAGGCCTTCCCTCCTGTCACCTGGACCAACAGGACATGGGCAGTGGCCCAGGTTGTGATAGGGACCCCCAGGGCCACCCCAGCACAGTGCCCCTGGTTCCCACAGCCCTCACCGAAAGCACCGACTCCAGGCCCAGCAGCAGGGGCCCCAGGAGCAGCAGAGACCTCATGGCGTCTGTCCGTGGGTTCAGCCGCCTGCCCAGGAGTCCAGGTCGATGAGCTGGCCAAAGGTCCCTGAGGCCTGGGAGGTGGAGACTGGCCAAGCCGCCCCCGGAGCCTGCTGGGGCACAGGCTGTTTGAGGAAAGCCAAGCAGAGCAACTTCCTTAGTAGGACCCCAAGAGCAGGGAGTTGGCAGTTCGGGGATTGGGATAGAATGATGAGGAGCTGGGGTCCCCCTCTCTTTCCCAGATAGTGGGACTGGACTCAGGAAGAGGGACTTCTTGTGTTCCGAGTCCCATTGGGGATGAAGAGGTTAAGGAGACCCAAGAGAAGCTCCCTGCTATAGGTATCTTAGGATCCACTGGGAAGTGCATTTGTTTTCTATTGTGCCTAAAATGAACCACAAACTTCACAACTTAAAACAATACCCATGTATTAGTTCACAAATGCGTAGGGTGAAAGTCTGGCACTAGGTGACTGGTTTCTCTGCTCAGGGTCTCACAACTGGGAGACCAAGGCAGAGTTCTCTGGAGGCTCTGGGAGAAAATCCACTTCAGGCTGTTCAGATGGTTGGCAGGATTCAGTTCCTTGCATCTGTAGGACTGAGGCTGCCGTTGCTTTGCATGCTGTCAGCCGGAGCCCACCTTAGCTCCTAGAAGCTGCCTGCATTTCTGGCCCCGACGCCCTCCAAGCGGCGACAGAGGCTCCCCGACGCTGACTCGCTCTCGGGCATTGCGTCTCCTCTACCAGGAACAACACGGTTCCTTTTAAGAGCTCACCTGATTAGGCCAGGCTCACCAAGGAGAACCGCCCTATCTTAAAGTCAGCTGATTTGGGACCTTAATTACATTTGCAGCATCCTCCCACAGAAGCATCTAGATTCATGTTTGATTGAATTACTGGGGGAAGACACGCATACACCAGGAATGGGCATCTTGGGGGCCATCTTAGAATTCTGCCAACCACAGAAAGTGAGCCGAGAAAGTGAGCGATCCCACCGGCAAACGCTGGCACAAGGGGTGCTAACGCGTGCTGTTGGAGCACAAGGGAGGGAGACGGGGCGAACACGGGTTGTCTTTCCCGCCCAACGACCATGAACCCTGGTTCAGTGACACCGTCCTGATTTTTCCTTCGAGAACCTTCCTTATTCCCTCGAGGAGTCTCCAGCGTGGCCCACTGCGCCCTCCGTCCTGGGGCTGGGGGTGTGGCCTCGGGCCGACCAATAGGAGCCTGGCACCTGTGGCCCAGCGTGTGCGTGTGCGTGTGCGTGTGCGTGTGCGTGTGCGTGTGTGCGTGTGTGTGTGTGTGTATGTGTGTGTGTGTGTGTGTGTGTGTGTGTCCCGTGGGAGGGAGGCGACTTTGGGACTTCCTCACCAGAGCTTTGGGGCAAGCGGGACTTTCTTCCCCCTGGAGCCGCCGAGAACGGGAGCCTGGAGACGTTGATGGCCATCTTTGTCTCTGCTGATCACACTCCTGCGACTCGTGCCCTTGTGTAGAGTCTGGGCCCGCACTGAGTCGGAGCTGTTCTGTGTGTTGGAGAGAAAACGGCAGGGGCAATGGGGTTTGACTTCCGAGCCCAGGTCGTAAAGGCACTGCAGTTTCTGCCATGGTTTTTTGGATCATTCCCTGTGGGGGAAGCCAGCAGCCCTGCAGAGAGGCCTGTGTGGGGAGGAAGTGCAGCTGGACAGCCGTGGGAAGGGGCCGCCGCAGGCGTGGGTACTGCAGCCCCCGCCGACATCCGGCCTGCAGCCCCTGGAGCGACGGCAAGCAAGCCAGGGCCATCCAGCCGCTCTGTTCCTGAATTTTTGTTTTTATTGAGGCAGAATTAACATAATACTTTTGCTCCTGAATTCCTGAACCTCGGAAACCGTAAGGAATGGTCCTTGATTGTTGATTGAAGCCACAAGTTTTAGGGTGATTTGTTACACAGCATTTGGCAACTAGTACAGTTGGATGGATCCCCCAGGACTTCGTTGGAAGGCCTGGGTGCTAAAGCCAGAACCCTCAAGAATTCTCGGTTACATGAACGAATAAAACCAATGGAATGCATTTCTGTTAGTCTTCAAAGGAGTCCTGACTGATGCAAAATAGTCTGGGAAATGAAGTGGAGACAGAATGTAGCGATTTCTTAGCTCTACTGGAAGAGAGGTCAGGGAAGCCTTCCTGGAGCACAGCCCCAGCCCATGGAGGGCAGGCGAAGTCGGGGCGCCTTTTCAACAGTTGTTTTCTAAGGTAACAAAGTGAAACTAGCTTTAGACGAGCTCACTACAGGGACAGCGTCTCAAGTCAGTTCTTGATTGCACGTGAGCCCAGACCAAGGCCCAGGCTGAGCCCCGTGTTGGCTCCTCCTCGGAGTGGAAGGGCCTTTGGAACAAACCAGTCTTCATGATGAGTAAGGGTTTGGGGGCTGGGCAGAGGCTTCCAGGCAGACTGAGTAATACAGCTTCACAGAAGCCTGGATGCAGCATGTCGGATGGGGAATGTGCTGAGCACAGGGTGCTTTGTAGGAAATGTGAGATGGGCCAGAAAATCCTTTGGGGCTGAAGGTGGACGTTCGTGGGGATTTGGATGCTCAACCTCTGTTCCCCCTTCCTCTTCCTCTTGTCCTAGTTTACATTGGGTGGGTTACTCCTCCCGCGCTGTGCGGTGAAAGGGTAATTTCTAGCGACCCTCTCCCACTGTGGAAGCCTCATGAACCAGGTCGCCCTCTCCCCACCCAGCAAAGCCAGAGGGGACCTGTTCAGAAAAAAAAAAAAAGACAACCATAGGGCCAAAATGGCATCACTTGGTGCTAAAAGCCCATGATACCACACGTAGATTTAATACCTGATCTAATTGCAGCCTCATCTTCTCCCAGAAACATAATCTTAATCAACCAGTCTGGAACTTTCTGGTCAAGCACCTATCACATAGGCCCTCACCATCCCCTATAGAACGAAAAGGAAATCTTCATGATAAAAAAACCTTCGTCTTCTCTTCTCTTCCCCCAAAGAAAAGACGTCTGGCCCAAAACTAATCCTTTCTTTTCTTTCACTGAGCGCGCCCCTGCCCCTCCTCTTCCTACAGTCCTTCTGTTTCATCCGACCCCTTGGAGCACACTTCTAGTCGCTAGATGGGATGCTGCCCAACTCATGAGTTGCTTAATAAAGCCAATTAGATCTTCAAATTTATTCGGTTGAACTATTTTATCGAAAAAAATAGACCTAAACATGGCTAATGGGGGCTCTCTCCCAGGACTGTGAATCCTGAGCAGACTGCCGGGCTGGTGAGGCCTGATGGTGTCAGGATGCCTGTGAAAACCAAGCTTAAGTAAGCAGTAAGGACATTCAGACTCATTGTTTCACATCGCCAGAGGTCTGGACAGAGGGCTCCAGGAGCAATGCTTTCCGTGATTTCACAATGTCATCAAGAACCCAAGTTATTTCTTCTTTTTCCTTTTCTGTGGTCCTCCATGT
This sequence comes from Micronycteris hirsuta, assembly GCA_004026765.1. Taxonomy (NCBI): domain Eukaryota; kingdom Metazoa; phylum Chordata; class Mammalia; order Chiroptera; family Phyllostomidae; genus Micronycteris; species Micronycteris hirsuta. The sequence goes on from PVJI01001690.1 coordinate 26,639, forward strand.
GCAGACCCTCAGGCTGATTCCCTCATAGTCACATAATGTCTGCCACAGCTCCAGAAGTCACATAAACTTCAGTAAGAAGAAGACTTCCTCTTCCAGTAAACCCTTAGCAATGAAAAACCCTGTCACACAAAAACCCCAAGCAGCCCTCCACTCATGGCTCATTGGGTGGTGGAACTGGGTCACCTGACACCCCTAAACCAATCTCTGGTCAGGGGAAGAGATCATGATTGACTTATTCCAGAGATTTTCTAACTTTTTCATCACATGGCACACATAAACTAATTACTAATTTTTTTTTTTTTTTGCTGAACTTCCAAAAAAGTAGGTATAATTTTGATTCATTCACACTGGCCAGCTATTGTTGTATTGGCTGTTGTCATTTTTTTTTTAAGATTTTATTTATTTATTTTTAGAGAGGCAAAGGGAGGGAGAAAGAGAAAAACATCAATGTGTGGTCACCTCTCATGTGGCCCCCACTGGGGGCCTGGCCTACAACCCAGGCATGTGCCCTGACTGGGAATCGAACCTGCGACACTTTGGTTCTCAGCCCGCGCTCAATCCACTGAGCTATACCAGCCAGGGCACTTTTTTTTTTTTAACAATCTAAGGGAAAATAGGCCAGTGCCCCTGACTAAGTAGTCAGGTATTGCGTGTTTTAAAAATTCTGGCGATGCACCAGTTGAAAATCACTGACTTAGTCAATCATGACTGTATAATGAAGCCTCCATAAAACCCCACAAGGGCAGCTCACTGGCCCTTTTTCAGGAGAGCTGTGGAAGGAAACACTTCCACGCGCCATGGCCAGGGCCCCACGCTCTGCAAGGACAGAAGCTCCTTTGTTTGGGACTTCGCTGTCTGTATCTCTTCACCCGGCTGTAGGCTTGTAACCTTTAATGTCCTCTGTAATGAACTGGTAATCGAGTGAATGAGTGCGAGAGTTTCCGGAGTTCTGCGAGCCATTCCAGCAAAGCAGTCCCACCTGAGGAGAGGAGTCCTTCATGGGCAGGCAGGCAGAGGCACAGGCAGTAACTTGGACTGCGGCTGGCCTGTGAAGGGTAGGGCAGCCCTGCGGGACTGAGCCCTTTACCTGTGGGACCCCGTGTCTGAGGATTGCTTATTGGTGTGAGGAAGTCTCTACACACCGGTCAGAATTGAGTCCAGGAACCCTTTTAGCCCCTCAATTTTCCTTGAGAAAGACCCCTCGCCTTCCCCTCCTCATCGACATGGACAAAATAAAGATTACCCCAGCCCTGACCGATCTGGCTCAGTGAGTGGGCATTGTCCCCAAAGAGAAAGTCACCAGTTCGATTCCCGGTCAGGGTACATGCCTGGGTTGTGGGTTCGATCACTGATTGATATTTCTCTTCCCTCTCTTTCTCCCCACCTTCCCCTCTCTTTAAGACATACATTCATTCATACATACATACATACATACATACATAAAATATTTAAAGAAAAATAAAGATTACCCCAGCCCCAGCTGGGAGTAGAGAGGGCATGTGATCCAGACCTAACAAATGGGAACACACTGCCTCTCTCTGCCCTCAGTGATTGGTTCAAGATGAACACCTGACTCAAATCAAACCATTGAGGGGCAGCCCTTGGATTTTTGCTGGAATCATCAAGATAGAAGCTTTATTTTGTCCTGGCTGGTGTGGCTCAGTGGATTGAACACCAGCCTGCAAACCAGAGGGTCACAGGTTCGATTCTGAGTCAGGGCACATGCCTGGGTTGCAGGCCAGGTCCCCAGTAGGGTATGCACAAGAGGCAACCACACATTGATGTTTCTCTCCCTCTCTCCCTCCCTTACCTTCTGTCTAAAAAGAAATAATAAAAAAATCTTTTAAAAAAAGATAGAGGCTTTCTCTCTTTATATAAGTTGCCACATTGGTAAGAAGTAAGGTTGGTGCTGCTGGCAGCCATCTTTAACATCTCAGAGGGAGAACCTGCCTGGCAATGCAAACAACACAGGTTAAAAGCAGAGTCAGAATATGGGAAACACAAATACTAAGTGACACCATTTGAGCCCTGGAACCCCACTACCACCTATACTTTTCAGTTACTTGAACCAATACATTTTCTTTTTTACCAAGCCAATTTTAGTTGCAAACCGAGGTCCTAACTGATGCAAGAATTTACACATTGTTACCAGGAAGTTCCTAAAACGAAATCCCTCATGACCAGCTCTGTCAGTCAGTAGCTTAAAGAATAGGAAAATAATGAATTTAGAAGCAGGGACTGGAAGGAAGAAACAGTGATACACTTGAATCAGGAAATCTTTCAATCCTATGTTGGCCACTGACTTCCAGCCTCTCCGGACCGTCCTCACCACACCCCTTTAGGAGGGATGGGCGCTCTCACCATCTGGCAGAGCTGTCCACAGGTTTGATGGGAATGCATGCAAAAGGGCGGGGCCTGGCACACAGTTGGGCTCAATCTGCAGGCGTTTACAAAGAAACTTTTCCACGTGGACACACTCCCCCTTCTCAGCAATATCAGCGCCTCTGCCCCAGCGCGCCCTGTGCATCTGGGTCTCTCCCATCAGTTGCTTTGGCCCAGGGCAGAAAGGCACCATCTCCTTGCTCTGGCGTCTGTACCCTCCTGCTGGAGTGTGGGCCTCTGGGGTGAGAAGGGGGAAGCCATCGAGTCACTGCTCCCAGTGCCTAGACAGACATGGGCTCCAGTCCTCTCCAGCAGAGCCTAGAGGCATGATTTTCAAGGAGTGGCAAAACTGCCTGTTGAAAGACAAGCTTAGGAGCTAAGCAGGCCCCATCCCTGCAGCCTTCATCCCTCCTCTGGTGGCGGCACCACTTTTCTCTCAGTCATTCCCGCCGTCACCGTGGAAACTTTGCACAACAGGGAGCCGCTCCAGACCAGCGCTGTCTGCCAGAGCTCCCTGTGGTGACGGAAACACTCTTTCTCTGAGTTGTCCTGTACGGTGGCCACTTGTCGCACATGGCTCCTGGGCACTCGAAAGGTGACTGAGGAACTTTCTTTTTATTTCATTTGAATTCATTTTAATTTAAATAGCTACATGTGGCTAGTGGCTACTGCGTCTGTACAGTGCAGCTCCAGGTCGATGCAGAAAGAAGGTCAGGGAGTGGCTGAGCTCCCAGGGCAGCAGGAGGGAGGGGGAGCGAGAGAATGCAGGGAAGAACTGCATGGGCCCACTTCGAGTTGGACCTTGGTAGGCCATGGGAGGAGATTGGGTTTTTTTTTTTTAGTTTATTTATTTTTAGAGGGGAAGGGAAGGAAAAAGACAGGGAGAGAAACATCAACGTGTGGTTGCCTCTCGCACGCCCCCCGCCGGGGACCTGGCCTGCAACCCAGGCATGTGTCCTGACTGGGCATCAAAGCAGCAACCCTGTGCTTCTCAGGCCTGCGCTCAGTCCACTGAGCCACACCCACCAGAGCTTATTTTTTAGTGTAATGGGAAATAAAGTAGTCATCTATTGTTGCTAATAAAAGGTAACAAACTGTCCCCAAATCCAACAGCCTAAAAAACAAAGACTTATCGTGCCACAATTTTTGTGAGCTGAGAACAGTACCTGGGCACCGTTTAACTGTGTGCCTCAGGATCAGCCCCTCACCAGACTGCAGTCCTTTCAGCTGGGGTAGGACCCACTTCCAAGTTCATTCGCAAGACTTGGTTGTTGGCTGGAGATCTTAGCTCCCTGCAGTGTAGGCCTCTTCCTAGGGCAGCTCACAGCTTGACAGCTGGCTTCCCTCAGGGTGAGCCAGCGAGGAGGTGAGAGGGGGTGCCTAAAACGGAAGCCACAGCCTTTTAGTAACCTAACCTTGGAAGTGACACTCCAACACTGTTGCCACATTCTTTTCCTTAGAAGTGAGTCACTGGACAACAAGCTCACAGCTATTAACAACCGAACCTAAAAACAAAAACTAAGCAAACAACTAGAACAGGAACAGAATCACAGAAATGGAGATCATATGGAGGGGTTATCAGCGGGGAGTAGGAGGAGGAGGGAGGGGGAAAAGGTACAGAGAATAAGTAGCAAAAATGGTAGGTAGAAAATAGACAAGGGGAGGTTAAGAACAGTATGGGAAATGGAGAAGCCAAAGAACTTATATGTACAACTCATGGACATGAACTAAAGGGGGGAAATGCGGGTGGGAGGGGGTATGCAGGGCAAAGGGGAATAAAGTGGGGCGGGGGGGATGGGACAACTGTAATAGCATAATCAATAAAATATATTTAGGTCCGGCTGGTGTAGCTCAGTGGATTGAGCGCGGGCTGGGAACCAGATGGTCCCGGTTCAATTCCCAGTCGGGGCACATGCCTGGGTTGCAGGCCAGGTCCCCAATGAGGGCCATGTGAGAGGCAACCATACATTGCTCTTTCTCCCTCCCTTCTCCTCTCTCTGAAAATAAACAAATAAAATCTTTAAAAAATAAAATATATTTAAAAAAAGAAGAAGCGAGTCATTGGGTCCAGCCCAGGGTCAAAGGAAGGGCATCCCATGGAGGGGGAGGAATACTGAGAAGGGGGATCACTGGGCCCCTTGGAGGCTGCCCACCCCAGGAGGCTGCTGGAGGTTTCCGAAGAGGAGAGCAATAAGATCAGATTGATTATCTTTAAAATAAGCAATACGATCTTGTGATACGAGACACAAAGCCCAGCCCTGGCTGGGTAGGTCAGTCATTCAGAATGCTGTCCCGCTGTGCCCAGGTTGCGGGTTCGATCCCCAGTCAGGGCCCATGCATGAAGCAACCAGTGAATGTGTGACTAAGTGGAACAGAGCCACATTTCTCTTTGTCTCCCTTCCTCTCTAAAAATCAATTAAAAAAAAGAAAGATGAAAAGTCCAAGATGCTACATGAGGGAAAACCTCCCTCCCACGCCTGTCCCTGGCCACTAAATCCCCCTTCCTAGAAGCAACCAGTGTTCCTGGGCCTTGCGTGTCCATGTGCGTGGGGGCACATCCATCTTTGGTCGTTGTGAGTGTTGCTCACAACTATAACCCATAACATTATTACCAATAATAGTTATTCCAGGTAACTATTTCTTTTTTTTATGCTATACTTTTTTTTTTAACACTTTATTTATTTTTAGAGAGGGGAAGGGAGGGAGAAAGTGAAGGAGAGAAACATCAATGTGTGGTTGCCTCTCTTACACACCCCCCAGTGGAGACCTGGCCTACAACCCAGGCATGTGCCGTGACTGGGAATCGAACCACGACTCTTTGGTTCACAGGCTGGCACTCAAGCCACTGAGACACACCAGCCAGGGTCCAGGTAACCATTTCCGGGTTAAAAAAGAAAACACTCCAAAATTAGTGGCATAGAATTACAACTATTTTATCATGCCCATGGATTTTGTGGGTCCAGAATTAGGCAGGACACAGCCGTGATGACTTTGTCTCTCCGCCACAAATGTCATGGCCTTCAGCTTGGGACACTTCCACCTCTGGGGCTGATCCCAATGGCCAGGAGCTGGAATCACTGCGCGGAGGCTTCCTCGCTCCCACACAGGGTGCACCTCCACGTGGCCTTTCCATCCCATTTGGACTTGTCAGGTAATAGCTGCTGATTCCGAGGGAGCATTTCAAGAGAAGCTGCGGAGAGAGACCACTGCCAGGGAACCGGGCTACGTGGCCCCTCCTGACCTAGCTCCAGACTGCATGTGCATGGCCTCCCTCGGATTCTACGGACGACAGGGGTCGCTAAGGACAGGGAGTCAGAACCCACTCCTTAACGTGGGGATGGCAAGGTCAATTTGCAAAAGTGACCGTGGGATGGGAGTTTAGTGCTACCCTTATCTTTGGAAAATATGATCTTGCCTGTAGTGGTGTGTCCCATGCTCTTTTCAAGTCAGTTGTGGCTACGTGGTTTGCCTTGACCAATGAAAAGCGAGCAGGAGGGACTTGCCTCACTTCCGGCTGCAAGCCTTCAAGGCCACAGGGGATTCACATTTCCTTTCCCAGCTGTACAGTGAAGCACAAATTGAGATGGAGCCCTTGTCACCATAGGTCCCGGATGGACAACTATGAGTGGAGGAGTCTCTCCACCTCCCAACAACCTCCATTGGACATGTGTGAGCCTGAGAAGTAAACTTGGTTTAACTCACTGAAACTTAGAGATTATTTGTTACTGCATCATAAGCTGGTGTATCCTGATTGTTCCCACAGAAATGGTAGCAGACCTTACACACTGCTCTGCACTTTGCTATTTCTATTTAATGATGTATCTTGGAGATGGTCTATCAGTGCAGGAAGAGCAGCTGCACACTTTTTATTTTTAAGGTACATAGTATTCCTGTACCTTAAAGTCACTATTAAGGAGTGGATTGTGGCTCAAGTGGACTGCGAACCAAATGGTCGCAGTTCGATTCCCAGTCAGGGCACATGCCTAGGTTTCAGGCCAGGTCCCCAGCAGGGGGTGTAGGAGAGACAGCAACCACACATTGATGTTTCTCTCCCTCTCTTTCTCTCTTCCTTCCCCTCTCTCTAAAAATAAATAAATAAAATCTAAAAAAAAGAAGAAGAAGGAGAAGGAAGGGAAGAACAAGGGACAAGTGTAACTGAACAACAATAGAAAAAAAAGATCTTGATTTTATTCATTTTTGTTCCCTCTTTGATGAGTCTTACCATTGGGTTGTCCATTTTATTTCTTTTTTCAATGAATCAGGCTTTTCTTTATTAGTTGTTATCTTATATTTTTGTTTTACTTATTTGCACTCAGATCTTTGTTATAAATTTTCTTCTACTTAAAAAAAAAAAAAAAAAAAAGAATTAGCCCTGGCTGGTGTAGCTCAGTGGATTGAGCGCGGGCTGGGAACCAGAGGGTCCCGGTTCAATTCCCAGTCGGGGCACATGCCTGGGTTGCGGGCCAGGTCCCCAGTGAGGACCATGTGAGAGGCAACCATACATTGCTCTTTCTCTCTCCCTTCTCCTCTCTCTGAAAATAAATAAAATTTTAAAAAGAAATTCTATTTAAAAAAAAAGAATTAGTGCAGAGCAGTCTTGGCTGAGAGCAGCCACAGTTTCCTGCTTCAACAGTGCTTAGACAGACCCAGCACTCAGGCCCCATCCCCTGGCGCCGCTGAGGTCCAGCCCTCCTCCCCCAGTCCTCTCGGAGCCCTCAGAGGCCCGGAGGCTCCCGACACCCACTCAGATGGTACCACCGGGACTTGGAGGACGCCATCAACCGGCAGAGCTCTACGCCTCCTTTGTCTACCTGTCCATGTCTTAATTTTTGAACGTGATGATGAGACTTTGAAGAATTCTGTCCAATCTAATGAGGAGAGGGAACATACTGAGAAACCGAAGAAGCTGAGGAACCAACGAGGTGGCCAGTGTCCCTTCAGGATACCGAGAAACCAGACTGCGGGGACCAGGAGAATGAGCGGAACGCAACGGAGTGTGCGTTACACTTGGAAAGAAGTGTGAGTCAGTCACTACAGGAACTGCACAAACTGGCCACTGAGAAAAAAGACCCCCGTTTGTGTGACTTCCTTGAGACTCATGACCTGAATGAGCAGGCAAAATCCATCAAAGAATTGGGCGACCTCATGACCAGCTTGCGAAGGACAGGCGCTCCCCAGGCGGGCAGGACGGAGCATGTCTTTGGGGAGACCTGAGCCACTGGCCAGCTCCCGCAGCCCGGCCGGGCTGGGGCCGGCGGCGGGGGCTTCCCGGGTTGCCAAAGCAGCGCACGCACACTGGGGCTGCCTTCCCTCTTGCGCAGGTTGTGTCAAGTCAGCTACTTACGCTCTTCCATGTGTAGCATGCCTTCAAAAAGTAACTTGGTAACCCCCCCAAAAAGGATAACTAGTACACTTCATCTTTTTGGACAATGCTGCCAGGAATAACCCTGAACGTTCATTTCTTGTTTTGTTCGCGTGCAATTATATTTGTAGGATAAATTCCTAGAAACGTGAATCTCAGATGGTGGGTGGCAACTTCCCCTTTTAAAAAGACCGCTTTGGCTGTGGATGGAGAATGGGTTGAAGAGCTGAAACCTGATACTTAGGCGAGACCCCTTCCCCTCTTCACCCCTTGTCAATTGCCAAGTCCTGTTTATCCCGGCTCCAAGGTCGCTCTCAACCTGGCCACCCGTTTGTGGTGACTCCTGGCCACTGACCCGCATGGGGCGCTGTCTTTCCTCTCTCTAAGGCTTCCTCCCAAAAGGCCTCTTGCCTGTCTTACTCGGGATACTTGGCTGCAAACAACAGAAGGCAATTCTGGGCAACAGGCAGACAAATGAATTGGTGGTATGTGTGTTCCTGAGGGCTTGACGAATGCTCACGCTCCAGAGAGAGCTTGGCGTGGCCTTTCCACGGCCTCCACAGTGAATCCTAACCGGTCCCGCTGATGTCTTCATTGTTCATCGCTTGCTTTGGATACAAATACCTAACTGGAAGTCTTGAAAACATGCATCAGCTACAAGGGAATTTGGAGAAGAAATTCTGCCTCCCCTTTGATTTCCATAGTGGAAAGCAGGACCTGTCTCTGCATTTCATGGGTTTCCTCCTAATGTCGAGGTGTGTTTGGATGCTGGGCACCGAAAGAACAGATTTACAAGGCAGCCTCAGCTCCTGTCTCCCAGCCCTTGATCCTCACTCCTAGCAGGTCCTCCACAGCGTGGCTCAGAGTCAGCAAATCTGATCACACTGCTCCCCGGCTTAAAACACTCTCGACAGCTCCCCGCTACCCTAAAAATAAAGTACAAACTCTTACCTGGCTTTCAAGGACCTCCCTGATCCTGACCGCTCCAAGGCCTGGCCTCATTTCTTGGCCCCCCTGCCCATTCCTTGTCAATTGCCAAGTACACCTGGAACTTGAGCACAGTGCTCTGTGGTCAGGGGCCAAATACATGAGCCCTTGCTGTGTCCCTCCGTAGAGCTTTGCATACGTGCTGGCCCTTTGTCCAGAAGGCTCTTTCCCTCCCCACTGCAGTTACCTCTGAAACCTGTACCTTCTTCTTTAACTTTCAGGTCTCACCTGGACACAATAGCCTTCACCGGGTGGAGGCACCTGCCCTCTGTCCTCCTAGATGGGTTTCCCTCTTGCAAGGATGTGTCTTAGATCTATGCACTTTCCCCATATCAGCAATTTTCAACCAGTGTGCTGCAAGAATTTTTAAAACATACAATACCTAACGATTTAGTCAGGGGCACTACATCTTTTCCCTCAGGCCAGGGGCCCCCAACCCCTGAGTCTTGGACTGGCACTGGTCAGAGGCCTGTTAGGACCCGGGCCTCACATCAGGAGGTAAGAAGGGGCAAGTGAGCAAAACTTCCCTCACATTACTGTCCGAGCTCTGTTTCCTGTTCCCCTGCCCCGGCCCCCCCCGCCCCCCCCCCGCTTCGAAACCAGTCCTGGGTGCCAAAAAGGTTGGGGACCACTGCCTTAGATTGTCAAATTAAAAAATGACAACAGCCAACACAACGCTAGCCATCTGATGTAAATGAATCAAAATTATACCTATTTTTTTGTAAGAGCAGCAAAAAATACAGTTTTGGGTGTGCTGCAGAATATATATATTTTAGTTCATGTGTGTCCTGAGGTGAAGAAAACACGAACATCGCTGCTCCACACCCACCGCCACCCACCTTCTCGGTCCCCGAGGGGATCTCGGTCCCACCGGGATCTCTCTGTCGGGGTTCTGTAGCCTCCCAACTGTCCCTCTGCTTCCACTCCAGCCCCCTTACAGCCCCCCCGCCCCACCCCCCCCACCCCCCGCCGCTGGAGTGATCTTCTTAAGTGTAAATCATCCTCTCAAAAGTGTCACATTGCACTGAAGAAAAACAAACGCCTTACCACGGCCTACCAAGCCTTCCACAATCTAGCTAACCACCTTGCTGCTTCATCTCACACGCTCCCCCGGGCCCTGAAGCTACACGGGCCTTCCTGTTCCTTGAACACATCAGACCTACTCCAGGCTCAGAACCCTTGCACTTGCTGTTGCCTCTGCTCGAACTCTTCCCCAGACCTTTGTCTTACCCTAAGACCCTTATCCTTCACTCTTACTTTGTCTTGTTGTTACAAAAAATAAAACAGCGAGCCATTTTACTAACAAGAGGAGTGTATTCAGGAGTAGTAGAGAATTGCAGATCAGGACAAGCATATTATATCAAAACTATGGGCAAATTCGACAAGCAAAGGAACGTTATTTTATAGAGAAAAAGGAGGGAGCTGGGAGAGGTTGTTTCAGAGTCCAGAGTGCTAACCATTACACTATGGAACCTGCCCAGGGAGAGGTTGTTTCAAAAGAGGAGTCCACTAGAGGAAAGGGAGAGTTCGGGGTAAGGGGGGAAATCTGCTTCCCTCCCGCCGCACTCCTATCGTGGCATCAAGTGCAAACGGTGTCTCTTCCTGTTGAAGTTCCTTCCTTTTGGGGTCTGAATTAACCTCCAGGGGTAGTGCCAGAGACGGCTCCCCCTTCTGGCATCCCGACTCCATTTTAAATGAGATTTCCCTTTATTAATGGGCAGTTTTAACAGCAGCTATCACTCTGTGAGGCCATTCTATATACTTATTTACAGGATTATCATCTTTATCCCCCTTCTAGCCCATAAGCAGGAAACCTTGCTGACGCCACTGTATTTCCCCAGCACCTGGCTAGGTGCCTGGCAGAAAGTGGATGCTCTGTATTTTTTGGATGAAAGGAATGGATAGGCAACAGAAGCCCAGTTGAATATGGTTCTGTCTTATTGGCAAGCAGAACCGGGATTGGGCAAGCCCCCATTTCCTGGTGTGTGAGGTAGGGGTGGAGGGAGTAGGATGTTGAACTAGAAGGTGATCAGCGGTAAAATTCTGGCCTTGTTTTCTCACTAGCAACTGGGCCTCTGGCGCTTCAGTTCCCACCTGTGTAATGGGTGTGAGCTCATCCCTACGTCTCGGGGTGGTAGCGCTGCCTTATAAGGCGGCAGAGGCCGAGGGCTGGAGAGGCCGTGTGGGTGGAGAGAAATCACAACATCCGGATGCTGGGGTGGGGCGGGGGCATTCGCGGCGGCCGAGAGCCGGAGACCGGGGAGCCGCTGGGGAGGCCCGCAGCCTCTTCTGGGCCTCTCCCCGCTTCCGATGTGCGCCCTCCAGGATGGGCCGACCCAAAGGAACGCGGCCCAAAGCAGCTGGCAGCACGGCCGCAGAGGCCCAGGATACGAAGTGAAGTGTATCCCCTCCCTACAAACCCTAGAAAAACCTAGGCGAGCCAAAGGGACCCGGGCCACACCCCCATCTGATGGCCCAATCTGAGTGCACTGCTGAACGCGACTGAATATCCGGCCTCCGGGGCGAGACCCAGAGAACACACCTCCGCGTCCCAACTGTGGGCTCGGCCCTAATTGGCAGTTCGGTAACCTACGAAGGCCCAGAAATTCGAACCTAGGGGCCGAACTCCACCGCAAACCAACCAGGAAGAGGTAACGTATTAAGTCTCGCCTCCCTATTCCTTTGAGCGAATCCCTGGCTCCCGGGGCGGGGGAAGATGAAGAGGTTGCCTAATGGGAAGACGACGCGGGGAGTGCCCGCCCGATTATTGGCCAAGTAAAGTAAACAGAGGGTGGGGAGGGGCGGGCCGGCAACAGGGTGGCCCCCGGGAGGGGGCAGAGAGTGCGCTGCGGGCGGCGGCGGCCCGGAGGCCCGGGAGGCCGCGGCGCGGTCACTGAGAGCGGAGCCGAGCCGCGCCGATCGCCATCCGGCCCCGGCTCCCGCGCGCGATCCCGGCCGGCGGCGCGGCCCTGCGGCGCCGCAGCTCATGGAGCTCGAAAACATCGTAGCGAACACGGTGCTTCTCAAGGCCCGGGAAGGTGAGGCGCCGGGCGGGCGGCGGGGTGCGAAGAACGCGGACGCGCGGCCTCTGAGCTCCGCGGGGTGACCCCGCCACCCCATCCCCTAGGGCAGCGCGCTCCGCGCCCCGCACCCCTCGCAGACACTAGTCCTTCCGGCCCGGAGTCCTCCTCCGCACCTGCCCGCGGGAGCCGGGGCCCAGGAAGGGGCGGGGGTCAGGCCGCCGCCCTCGCGGCGGGCAAGAATGAGGGGGTGAATGAGCTGGTCTGGTGAACCGAGAGAACGGAAGAGGGAAGGGTGGGACCTGAGACCCGGGAGAGCTCTAAGGCCTCTCCCAGGAGAGAGGTGAGAAGATGCCTCAGGAAGGGGCAGTTTACCCCCACGTGCCCCGGCCCCAGGCACCGGCGCACAGCCTGGACCCGCACAAAGTGGGTGCAGGGTAAAGGTTTGGAGAATAAATGAACGAATAGCCGACTTGGGGAAACTGCTGGCCACATATAGTACCAACATGACTGCCACTAGCTCAGGGCTTCATGACACTGGGGACAGAGGTGAATGGGTCATGAATTTTGCCTTCAGGAAACATACAGTCTAGTGGGGGAAACAGGCACAGAAATAAGGGAGGCAGCGCTGAGAGAAGAGAGCTTGCTGGGCTGGCTGAGCTGTAAGTGCAAGGCCTGGCAGAGGGAGCTGGTCTGAAGCAAACGTGTGCTGAGCTCCTCATGGCTCCCACCCCAGATGTTAGTAAGCATCTGCTCCAGAGTGTCCTTGGGAACACAGAAGGACCATATCTGGTCCTCACTGCCTGGCCATCGGTCTGCCCCTCTCCTGCTATTGCCCACCTTGGTAATTGAATCACCAGACACCCACTCTGTGCTGTGTCCTGTCCAGGGTGCTGGCGTCCAGCAGTGGACAAGACCCTCCTTTTTGGAACTCTTTAAGACAGGGAGGTCATGACAGTTTTCCACTCTTTGCTGGGCTTCCAGGCTGAGAGTCTTCTGCTTCATCTTTCCCCCCGCTTTGCAGGGACTGTCCCCCAGGTCACCTAGGAAGACTGGCTGACCCAGGTGTAGGACACAGGATGCTCCCTACACAAGCCGTAGGAGACCCAGAAGAGACCCCAGCTGGCCCAGCGTCTGGTGCCTCCTGCCTGCCCAGTGGGCATTCCCAGGAAGGTGCTCCCTGGTCATGGGCATGGCCAGCTGGGTCCTCAGTGCCCAGAGCCTTCCTTATCTCCTGTCCCCCTTATCGAGTCCGGGACCGGGCCTTCCTCCCAGCCTCTGGGGGCATCTGCCGATTCTGTTCTGCCTTGTCATCCAGCAAGCCAGGGAGGAGGGGTGAGGAGAGCCTGGCCAGGCCTTCCTCCCAGGGATGTGGCCAGTTCAGGCCTCAGGCTCGTTGAGAGTGCTGCCTTGCCTGGCTAGAGTGCGGGTGAGGCATAAGGGGGTATGGCCAGTCTGGGGACCTGTGCCTCCCCTGGGGAACCTTCGCCCCACTTGTCTCTGTCCCTCCCACTTGCACGGCTCTAGACACATCTCTTCTCTATGAACTTTAGTAATTTTGTGCCGTGTTTGGGGACAGGACATGAAAACTAAAGGAAATCCCGATTGTCCCTGAGTCTAAACCCTGGCTCGGGGACTGGCTGCATCAGAATCCCTTCATGAGCTGGCCAGCAGCTTGGGGCTGGGCTTTTGCCAGCTTGCCAAGTGATCTGAGGCCCTAAGTGGTTTGAGAACCCTTAGTGTATGTATTCAGATCTGGGTTCAAATCCTTCCTCTGGTACTTTCAGGTTTGTGGTCTTAGACAATTTGGTTCACGTCAGGGTCTCTGTTTTCTCATGAAATTGGGCAAGTCAGGCAGAGCTGCTGTGAGGATGAGTGGAATGGCCCTGGGGGTGTGAGCCCTTGTATAGTCCTTCCTTTTTCAGGTGCCCAGAAGCACAACAAGGGGACTGATCTAGGGTGGGGAGGAGCCCCACTGACTCCGATGGCAGTTCCAGAACAGGATATTTGCATGTGACTCTGCTGCTGCCTTAATGTGGCTGGGAGGAGGGGGAGGAGGAAGTAACGGGTGGGGGAGGCAGGCGGATGGAGGGTTGGGGGAGGGACCTGCGGGGGTGGGGGAGGAGTTCCCCTTCTGGGGAGGCCTGGCTGGGGTTGGGGGTCCATTGCTTACTCACAGTGGAGCAATGACTGTGGGATGGGCTGGGTGCAGGCTGCAGGAGGGCTGCTAGTGGGTTTCCCAATGGGTGCCCTGCAACACTTCCTCCTCTGGGCAGCTTGGGTCAGGAAGCACATCGAGGGACTCAGCCCTGCTTCCTCCCTATGAGGCAGCCCCTTCCCCCTGCGGCACTTGCCTTCAGCAGTCCAGATGGAAACCAGAGGGGAAACTGAGGCCAGGCAAGGGACAGTGGTAGCTTGAGATTGCCATTGAGCAGTTGGATTTGGGGCCCACCCCTTGTTGCCACAGCCCTACTGGGTGCTGGACACAGGCTCTGCTGGTCACCCTCACAACACCTCTGGAGGTGGCTTTGGACCCGAAGTACACATGGAGAAGTTGAGGCTTGTAGTGGGAAAGTGACAGGCCCAGAGTGTGAGCTGGAGATTCCAGCCAAGGTCTGTGACTCCGAGGCTCTGGCCCCTTCCACCATTCTCAGCCTCACGGCCCATGGGTCACATCTGGCTAGCTCTCTTCACATGTTTATTTGGCTGCAGTGGGAGTTTTTAAAAAGCAGGAATCAATATTTCATGGAACAGTTTGGATTTCCAGGTGCTTCTGAGAAATCAGAAGAGCTGGCCACACTGAGCCAGCCTTCCTGTCCAGCGCAGCCGCCGAGCCGCAGCTGGAGCTGTGCTGCAGTTGCCCCTGCAGTACGGCAGGCCTGGCCCCGGTCACCACACTCCCCACCTCTCCCTGTTGTCACCCGTCTGGTCCACATTCGCCGTACCTGTCTGGCTTTGTAGTAGGCATTTAGGCTGCTACCTTGGTCTCAGCAGCTGCCATTGAGGGGTCAGCTGGGTAAAATGAGGCAGATGTCAGGGCCAGGGAAGCCCTTGTGTGCAAGGGTGGGCATCTTGAGTGCCACCCCCCCGCCGCTACTGCCTTACTTGTGTGTCTGATAGCCCTGACGCAGGGCCCGGTGACTCAGGTTGCCCTCTGGCTCTGGCAGCTCTCAGGCATGTCCCATATGTCCTAGAATCTGTCCCTTCTGGGTGTCGACTTACACAGGTCCCTCCATTGTCATGTTCTTTTCTACCTTCTTCACCTGGGAAACCCGACCTGCTAGGAGCCTCAGCTGCCTCAAAACCCCACCCTCCCACAGTGGCCTGGCCATACTATCCTCTTGGCTACTGCAGCCCAGGAACCCCTAGCAGGAGGGACCAGGGGAGCGTGTGTGTCTGGGAACCCAGGGAGGGTGTTGGAGCATGTGGAAGGAAGGCCTGAGGTGCCACCTGGAGTGAGTGTGCTGTGCCTGGGCTGGGCCCTGAGGCCTCTGGACCACACTGAGGGTGGAGGGGAGGCGTGGTGGTGGCCAGACTCAGCGCCTGCTTGCTCCCACAGGTGGCAGTGGGAATCGCAAAGGCAAAAGCAAGAAATGGCGACAGATGCTGCAATTCCCCCACATCAGCCAATGCGAGGAGCTGCGGCGCAGCCTTGGTGAGGCCTGGGTGGGGACTGGGTGCTGAGGTGTGGAGGACCTTTGCTGGGGCCAGGGAGCCTCCCCTGAGACCTTGCCCTGGGGCAGAGTGGCAAGGTTAGGGGGTCTGGGGGCAGGCTGAGGCTGCACCGCCCAGCCTGGTTTCAGTTCCTGGGCTTGTGATGGGTGGAGGGCAGGATGCAAAAGGGACAGCAGGGGCCGGGTGGGTGAATGCATGCGGGGAGCAGGGCAGTGTCAAATTTGGAGCCGTCTGAGGGAAGCAGAGGAAGGAAGGGCCAGGCCTAGGGGAGCAGAACCTAGGGGACAGAGGGTGCAGTAGGGGCGTGTTGAGAGCCCCAGGCCTGTGTTCAACCCCACCCGGTTCGGCTCTGGAGGGCGCAGCGAAGCCTTGACCAGGAGGGCCCAGGAGCCCAGTTCCTGCTTATCCTGGCTGAGGCCCCAAATCTGAGCGGCATCGAGGTTTCCCAGGCCCCTCGACAACCTGCACCTGGGCAAGTAGATCGTGGCTGCTTCCATTGCCTGGGAAGGAGGCCTAGCCTAGAGCTCGCCGGAAGCCACAGCTTCCTCCCATACTTTCGCCAGGCAGACAGCAGGTGTGGGCCGAGCCTGGGCCTGGCCGGAACCTCAGACCACACCCAACCCCAGCACTGTGACGAATGCAAGTGGGGGAGGTGAGGGGCCTGGTTCTGGAGCCATACTCCTCCTGCCTGTGTGAGCTTGGAGTAATCACTTAGCCTTTCTGGGCCTCAGAGTCCCAAGCTATGACGTAGTAGGGTGCCCGGCTCAGGGCTGTAGCGAGAGTTCTAGAGGAGATAAAGGGCACAGCGCAGGATGCTGTCTCGGGAGCCCAGGGCCTGGTGGTGTGGATGGGAGCGCCCCGCCAGCAGGCTCCAGGTCCAGGAACTCAGCAGATCCCACCTCCGCCTGCAGAGCGTGACTACCACAGCCTGTGTGAGCGGCAGCCCATCGGGCGCCTGCTGTTCCGAGAGTTCTGCGCGACGAGGCCTGAGCTGACCCGCTGCATTGCCTTCCTGGATGGGGTGGTGAGTAGGGCAGATGGAGGTCCCAGGTCCTGTGTGCCCCAGTGCCCCACACCCGGTGCTTCCCCCAGACCTCAAGCCTCCCCGCCTCCCACCCTGCAGGCTGAGTATGAAGTGACCCCTGATGAGAAGAGGAAGGCATGTGGTCAGCAGCTAATGCAGAATTTTCTGAGCCACACAGTGAGTGAGCAGTGACAGAGGGGTGACGGCAGTGGGCAGAGCTCGGTGGTGGGGGGAGAGGAGTGACTGCCACCTGGACACAGATGCCCTGGAGTTGCTCCAGGCCCACCGGGCAGCACTGTGGACACAGAGCCTACGAGGGGGCTGGGCAGCCTGCCAGCAGCTGTGCTTCTCCCGGCTTCTGGAGGAGAGGCAGGAGCCTCTGGCCTGCAGCCGCCCCCGTACAGGCAGGCCTGAGAGATTTGCCGACTCTGCCCTAGGAGTGGGCAGCTGGCCAAGGGGGCCCCCTTCACTGACCTGTCTATGGCCTGTCCCCAGGGTCCTGACCTCATCCCTGAGATCCCCCAGCAGATGGTGACTAACTGCGCACAGCGGCTGGAGCAGGGGCCCTGCAAAGACCTCTTCCAGGAGCTCACCCGGTAAGCCACCCCTCCTGCAGGCCTAGAACTGCGCCCCGAGGAGGGGGCTTCTGTGGGCCCTGCAGACTGTGAACGGCTCAGCTGCTGTGAAGGGGCTCAGCCTTTCATCCCAGTGTTGCCCCTGCTGTGTGAGCTTGGGCAGGTTGCCTCCCCTCTCTGTGGCATCCTCTGCTTCAGTACAGGTGTCCTAGGTGGATTAGCAGGCGGGTTGGCTAAGGATGCTGTCTTTTGGGCTGAGCATGCGTGTAACGAGGGGCCTGGTCCATCAAGCTGACAACCTGGGGTGTCGGGGCTGACCAGTGGGCTGGGCCTTTTCTGCAGGCTGACCCACGAGTACCTGAGCGTGGCCCCTTTTGCCGACTACCTCGACAGCATCTACTTCAACCGTTTCCTGCAGTGGAAGTGGCTGGAAAGGTGAGCTCCTTGAAGGCTAGGCTGGAGCAGGGCAGGGAGTTGGGGCTGCCACAGGCCTTGGACCCCTGCTCAGCCATTTGCTTCCCAAACCCTTGCCCACAGGCAGCCAGTGACCAAAAACACCTTCAGGCAGTACCGAGTCCTGGGCAAAGGTGGCTTTGGGGAGGTGAGTGGCCAGGTCAGACCCCTGCAGAATGCATAGGCCGGGTAGGATGGGTCCTGGACAAGCCCCTCCCCCACCCTGAGCCCTCATAGCCCCAGCAAGAGCACAGCTGGTTCCTATTTGCCTCATCTATCCTGGCTGCAGGTGTGCGCCTGCCAGGTGCGGGCAACGGGCAAGATGTACGCCTGCAAAAAACTGGAGAAGAAGCGGATCAAGAAGCGGAAGGGGGAGGCCATGGCACTCAATGAGAAGCAGATCCTAGAGAAAGTGAACAGTAGGTTTGTAGTAAGTACAGACAGGAGACCCTGCCTCGCCCCTTGGCCATGCATCGGCCCTCCCCACGCACCAGGCTAAGGTCTCTTCCCCCCACCCCACCCCTCAGCCCCTCCAGGCACCACCTCCCACTCTTGGAGATGCCCGAGAAGGGCAGGCTTGGGATGTTTTATCAGGCCTGGGAAGCAGGCTGGGTCCCCAGGAGTGGCGCACCAAACAGGATTTGGGGGGTGGCTGGCACCAGCCCGACCACCAGGTAGCCTGTGGCCCTGCCTGAGGGCTCGGGTCCCCTCGGCCACAGGTGAGCTTGGCCTATGCCTATGAGACCAAGGACGCACTGTGCCTGGTGCTGACACTGATGAATGGAGGCGACCTCAAGTTCCACATCTACCACATGGGCCAGGCTGGCTTCTCGGAGGCGCGGGCTGTCTTCTATGCCGCGGAGATCTGCTGTGGCCTGGAGGATCTGCATCGGGAACACATCGTGTACAGGTGCACAGCTCTGCCGCCCTGCCGGGCGCTGCGGCCGGGCGCTGCAGCTGGGCGCGAGTGGAAGTGGTGGGAAAGTGCGGGTATGCCGGGCAGCCCCACAGCCACAAGCCGGCCTGAGCCCCGTGCTGCGCTGGCTGGAGGCCCTGCGCTTGCCCACTCCAGGCAGGCTCTGGGGTCTGGCTGACACAGGTGTGAGCCTGGACTTGTCACCCCTCTCTGTGACTTTGTGCCAGTTCACTTCCTGCTCCCAATACCGTTTCCTTTCCTGGAAAGCAGAGGCTGTAATTCCCGCCTGGCAGATTGTCATAGGGACCAAATGAAATAATTCAATAAAAGACACTGGAGCCAGGAGCTGGCCATGCAGGGCTCAGCAGCGAGGGCTCTGCCTGTTACTGTCATTAATGGTGATTATCTTGGGGCCTCTCAGTAGCCCCAGAGGGGACAAATGAGCAGCCCCATTTGACAGACAGGAAAGATAGAGGCAGCCACCGAAGGGTCGTGGGGAGAACCAGGAGGAGCTCCTTGAAACCGGGGTGAGCGAGGCTCCTGATGATACCTGGGGAGCTGCCCCGGGGGGCAGATGCCTTTCGCTTGCCTAGTGAGTCCCAGGGTCCTGGTTCCATAGATTCTTGTCTGCTCCCTTGAGCCGGGGCTGCTGCAGGGGGAGGGCAGGGCTGTGTATCACCCTGGCAGCAATGGCTCCTGCACCTTACTGCACAAGCTGGGAGGGGGTGGCCCTGCCTGGCTGCCTGGCAACTGAGCAGCGTCTGACCCTGCCTTCTCTCCCCACAGGGACCTGAAGCCAGAGAACATCCTACTGGATGACCATGGTGGGTGGGGAGGGCCACAGAGGTAGGGTGGAGTGGGGTGGGGTCCTGCCTACCTGCTTAATGGGCTCCCTGCTTTTCCTCCTACATTCAGGCCATATCCGAATCTCCGACCTGGGGCTGGCCGTGCATGTGCCTGAGGGCCAGACCATCAAAGGCCGTGTGGGCACTGTGGGCTACATGGGTGAGTCTTTCCCACCTCTGTTTGGGAGTCTTCTGTGTCTTAGGGACTAGAAAGAGCTGTTGTCCCTCTTTTGTCGATCAGGAGGTCACGCCTCAGGGCCCCACACAGCGTGCGAAGCCACTTCACTCACTCACTGAATATTCACTGAGCTCCTGTGGCAGGGCTCTTGGGAGACACCAGTAAGGGGACTCAAACTGTAATTTTGGCCCCAGCCCTCCACTCCCCTGACCTGCCCATCCTCAGTGGGAGTACCCATGTGGGGTGGGGCCAAGATGAGGCCCCAGGTTTCCCTCTGGGACAATGACACAGTACACAGCTCCCCAGTTGCGGGTGGTTTCCTCCCCGCCCCACTGGTGGTGTGTACTTGGGCCAGACATTTCGCTTCCCCAGCCTCACTGTCCCTGACTGTGATCATCACACCTGGTGCCAGGGTGGCCTCAAAGGTGGAGAGGCAGCAGAGGCAAGGTCCCCGCCCCACAGGCAGTGTACGCGTCCAGCAAGTGACTTTCCTCCTCCTTCCTGTGCCGTAGCCTGGTGGCCGCACAGACCTCATTCAGCCTACGTTTGTGTTTTGATCAAAAAAATTTTTTTTAAAGATTTTATTTATTTACTTCTGGACAGAGGGGAGGGGAGGGAGAAAAAGACAGAGAGAAACATCAATGTGGCTGCCCCTCATGCACCCCCACTGGGGAGACCTGGCCCATAACCCAGGCATGTGCCCCAACTGGGAATCGAACTGGTGACCCTTTGGTTTGCAGGCTGGTACTCAATCCACTGAACCATACTAGCTGGGGCAAAATTATTTTTAATTTCTAAGTTTTTTAATCTTTATGCAAGGATATGTTTATTGATTTAAGAGAGAGAGAGAGAAACATCGTGTGGGAAACATTGGTTGGTTGCTTTCTGCACGCGCCCCAACAGGGGATTGAACCCGCCACTTTTTGGTGTACAGGATGACGCTCCAACCGAGCCACCCACCCAATCAATCAAATTATTTTTTTGTCTTTTTAAAAATAATTATCTTGATTATGCTTCAAATTATTTTTAAAACAATTAGAATTTGTTGCCAACAGTGAATAAGTCAGACGGCTTTACATTAAAAATACGGATTTCTGCCCTGGCTGGTGTAGCTCAGTGGATTGAGTGCGGGCTGGGAACCAGACGATCCCGGTTCGATTCCCAGTCAGGGCACATGCCTGGGTTGCAGGCCAGGTCCCCAGTGAGGGCCATGTGAGAGCCAACCATACATTGCTGTTCCTCCCTCTCTTTCTCCCTCCCTTCTCCTCTCTCTAAAAAATAAATAAATAAAAATCTTTAAAAAAAAAAAAAAAAATACGAATTTCTGACTTTGAACAGTTAGAAGACCCGGCCCCTGCCGGGACACATCAGCTCCCTTTGATGAGTGAGGTGTGTGCTCTCCTCCTCACCACCGTC
Organism: Micronycteris hirsuta; assembly: GCA_004026765.1. Taxonomy (NCBI): domain Eukaryota; kingdom Metazoa; phylum Chordata; class Mammalia; order Chiroptera; family Phyllostomidae; genus Micronycteris; species Micronycteris hirsuta. The sequence continues at coordinate 47,472 of PVJI01001690.1, forward strand.
CCCACCAGGCCACTGGTGTTGCCTGCCTAGCTGGGCAGTGTTCGAGCTGATCCCCTGCCTTGACACGCACTGGGCATTCCTGGGGCGCCCCTATCTCCTGCTCACCCCTGACTCCTGTGCTACCCGCTCAGCTCCAGAGGTGGTGAAGAACGAGCGGTATACATTCAGCCCTGACTGGTGGGCGCTTGGCTGTCTCCTGTATGAGATGATCGCCGGCCAGTCGCCCTTCCAGCAGAGAAAAAAGAAGATTAAGCGGGAGGAGGTGGAGCGCCTGGTGAAGGAGGTGCCTGAGGAGTACTCCGATCGCTTTTCTCTGCAGGCCCGCTCTCTCTGCTCCCAGGTACAGCAGCTAGCAGGGAGCCCGGGCCAGGCTGGGGACACTTCTGCTGAGGCCACCCTGACCCTCCTCCCCTGCCACAGCTCCTCTGCAAGGACCCTGCCGAGCGGCTGGGATGTCGTGGAGGCGGTGCCCGTGAGGTGAAGGAGCACCCCCTCTTTAAGAAACTGAACTTCAAGCGTCTGGGAGCTGGCATGCTGGAGCCGCCCTTCAAGCCCGACGTGAGTGCGGCGCATTTGAAGGCAGGACCAAGCCAGGGTGGGGGCTGGGGGCTCTTGGGATCAGGACAACTTCAGTTTGAATGTAAGAAAACCCATGTCAAATGGCTTAGCCAACAAAACATAATGCCCTGGGCTCCCAGAAATGAAAAGCCCCACCTGGCGCCACTTGTTTTGTAGGAATTCTCTCTCTCCCCCTCTCCCTCCTCACATGCTGGTCCGTGTGCGGTCTTTCCTCGCAGGCAGCTCTCCCCAGGGGGTGAAACGGGCCCAGCAGCTCAAACTGACATCCCACCAGCTCCGCCACCCCAGAAGATAAAGAGCACCTCTTGTCCAATACTTTCAAAAAGGGAGGGAAAAAGGCCTAAGGCTGATGCACATTGCTTCAGGTTGTCCAAAAGCCCCTGGGTGGCCATACGCAGATCACGTGCCTATCTGAAACACTGCCAATGGGGGAGACTGGTCCCCCAAAGGAAAACCAAGATGCTCCTAACAGCAGGGGAAGGGCTTTTGGGCTGGCGGAACCTGGAGGTGCTGGCCTCCCAGCTTTGGGCTGAACCCTTCCTCTTGTCGTCTCACACATTTACTGAGCGTCTCTGGGGATCGGGAATGCTGTAGGCAGGAATAGCCTCAAGTTATCAGAATCCAAGTGGCAGAAACCCCCAGCTCAGTCTGGTTTATGCCCAACGTGGAGTTTGTTGGTTCATTTGGCCAGAAAGTGCCAGAGCAGGGTGTCAGGCCCCACTGGCTCTGCTTCAGCCTGTTGGCTGTCCTCCCACTAAATTCAGGCTTTTCTGTATAAAATCACAGGGAAGGTTCTGAGTGGCCGAGAGTCGGTCATGTGCTCACTTCCCTTCCTGTGTGTAAGAGGACTGGGTCCCCTGTTCACCAGGAATGCTGGGGAGGCAGACCAGGTTGTCAGCTGTCAACCACAGGTGCAATTACTCGTTCATTCAACAAATGTCCAGGTGGGCCAGACCTTAGGGATAATGAGACCAATGGGACCCAGTCCTGCCTTCATGTTTTGGTGGGAGAACACACCAGCATAGACCAGTAAGTGGAAACATTTTGGGTAATGTGAGGTGCAGCAGCAAAGAGTGAAGCAGGCTAGGAAGAGGAGGAACCACACTGGGAGAGGGGGTGGCGTGTTAGGAGGGTCTCCGAGGAGCTGTCGGTTAAGCAGAAGCCTAAAATATGTGAAGGAGAGAACCCAGCCAAGACTCGGGGGGTGAGCATTCCGGGGAGAAGGAACTGCCAGACAGTGAGGTCCTGGGGTAGGGACCAGCCTCAAGAGATGATACAGCAGCAAGGGGTCCATGTGACAGATGCATCTTTAGATGGGATGGGGGACCTTTGGGGAACAGTGAGCAGGAATGTGAGGTGTGGGTGGTGGACCATAAAGGAGGTGAGTGGAAGTGGGGGGCCCGCTAGCAGGCTGCCGCCTCTGAAGGGCTGTGTCGTGTTGGCCTCACTGGCGCCCCGGGACGTGGGCACCGCTGCGGGGGTGGGGCTGAGCCAGCGCCGGGCTACACTGCCCCGCCTGTGCACGTCACGGGCAGGTGCACGCCAGCTCATTTAACCTTGAAACCGCCCACTGCCCCGGGCTGGCTCTCACAGTTCGAAACCCGTGCCTTGGAGTTTTATTTGTTTAGAAGTAGCAGGTGAAAATATAATTTTTAACAGCCTCATTGGGATTTAACTCAGATACCATACAACTCACTCATTTTAAAGTAAGGTTGAAGCCCCGGCTGGTGTAGCTCAGTGGATTGAGCGCGGGCTGGGAACCAGAGGGTCCCAGTTCGATTCCCAGTCAGGGCACATGCCTGGGTTGCGGGCCAGGTCCCCAGTGAGGGCCACGTGAGAGGCAACCATACATTGCTCTTTCTCCCTCCCTTCTCCTCTCTCTAAAAATAAATAAATAGAATCTTTAAAAAAAAATAAATAAAGTAAGGTTGAGTGGCTTTTAGCGGCCCTCGCTGCAGTCCGTTTCAGAGCCTTTGCGCTCCCCTGTCCCTCCCAGGCCCTGTTCCCACTCGTGGCGGTTCCCGTCTCCCCTTGCCCCGGCCGCCGCTGACTTTCCTCTCTCTCTCTCTCTGCCCGGTCGGACATTTCATAGAAACGAAACTAGGCCCTTTGTGCCTGGCATCTTCCGCTTTGCATAGTGTTTTCAAGGTTCATCGGTATTGTAGACTGTAGCAGTTCTATTTTGTAACTGAGCAATATTCCAGTGTGTGAACTTTCCCCATTTTGTTTGTTTTCATCGGTTGATGGACGTTAGGGTTGTTTCCCTTTTTGGGCTGTTATGAATGACGTGCATGTACAGGTTTTTGTGGGGACACAGGTTCTCTTTTCTCTTGGGTATATACCTAGGAGTGGACTTGCTGGCTCGTGTGGGATGCTATGTTTAACCTTTGGGGAATCGCCAGACTGTTGTCCAAAGCAGCTGGACTGTTTTATTCAAAGATTTTTGCTTTATTTGGTTTTAGAGAGCAGGGAAGGGAGGGGGAAGGAGAGGGAGAGAAGTACCGATGTGTGAGAGACACATTGATGGATGGTCTCCTCAGACCCCCGACTCGGGACCTGGCCCGCAACCCGGGCGTGTGCCCTGACCCGGAACTGAACCAGTGATCTTTTGGTTTGTGGGACAACACCCAAACCACTGGGCCACGCCAGCCCGGGCATCAGCTGCACTATTTTATATGATGTTTTAATTGACACCCTTAATAGTAGGATTTAGAAGACAGCGTATCGCTGTTTGGCTGAGATCGAGTGTGGAAGACAACGTAGCGATGAAAAAGAAAGTGGCCTTCTGGAGCGAGGCGGGCTCTCAGCAGGGTGCTGGGGAGCTGGGAGGGTGTAATCCCCTGGTTGGCTGTGGAGCATGAGGGAATGGAGCAACAGCTCAGGACAGATGACCCCGCAGCTCCGGTCCCTGCACGAGGGGCCCTGCTAAAAGCGCCTGCTGAGGTTCAGCCTGCGCTCACCTCACCGGTGTGCACCGAGACCACTGTGCATATGGAGGCGGGTGCTGGAGGCTCCTGGCTGGGGTGGATCAATGAGGGAGAATGATCCCCAGTTTACCGAGGGGAAACTGAGGCTCAAAGGGAAGGAACTGCCGTGCTGGGAAAGCACATGCGACACTGGTTTCTGACTCCAAACCAGACAGCTGTGAGGGGCAGAGCACCACGGGGCCAAGGCTGGAGTGACTCCCGGGGCTGAGCTCTCCTCCCCAGCTGGGGCGGCGCTCCTGCCTGACCTCAGCCTTTGTCCCCCAAGCCCCAGGCCATTTACTGCAAGGACGTCCTGGACATCGAGCAGTTCTCCACGGTGAAGGGTGTGGAGCTGGAGCCCACCGACCAGGACTTCTACCAGAAGTTTGCCACGGGCAGTGTGCCTATCCCCTGGCAGAACGAGGTGGGGCTTGCCCACGGGGGCGGGGCGGGGGGGGGCGGTTCCAGCGGGTGGCCCCGGGGGCGGTTCTCACAGCTGCCTGTCCTACGGCAGATGGTGGAAACTGAGTGCTTCCAAGAGTTGAATGTCTTCGGGCTGGATGGCTCAGTTCCCCCAGACCTGGACTGGAGGGGCCAGCCACCTGCGCCCCCCAAGAAGGGACTACTGCAGAGACTCTTCAGCCGCCAGGTAACCCTCAGTAGTGTCCTACCTGGGCCCCCAGCCTGGCTCCAGGGGACGGTGGGTAGGAGGCCAGCCGGTGCCCGCATGTGCTGTGAGCGGGCCTCCTCCAGCCGTGCCAGCGGTGCCCAGGCTCTCTGGCCTCATTCCCACCTGCCCCCGCCCCTGGCTGGGCTCACGGCCTCTTTTCTCTTTCCAGAGGTGAGCAGTGTAGGCTCCCCGTGGGTTGGCCTCCTGCCTGGCCTCGGGGAGCCACGGGCAGCCCTTCCGTGGCAGAGGCGAGATGTGGGAGAAAGAAGTCCGGTGCCCGCTCCCCCCAGCCCCCCTCCCCACTGCTTCCATTCCCTGCACCCGGCACCTTCAAGCTGCTAGCCTTGCTTAGCGTCTGTCTCCCCATACCCTGCCTCCACCGGCCCCAGGGAAGAGCAGCTGAATGGGGCCCTGCCCTGACAGCCTGGGGTCCCCCGGCCCCCCTTACCTCAGCCTGTGGTTGGCAGCCTCTGCACTGATGTCCAGGCCCCTCGTGGGGGGTCCCCTCCCCAGAGCATGGCCCTGGGCAGCTCCTGGCCTACCCTGGCAGGGCCACCCAGTGACGGCAGTGGTGGCTAACAGCGCATGCTCTGCCTCTCTCCCTCCGTGTCTTCCCCGCTCTCCAGGATTGCTGTGGGAACTGCAGCGACAGTGACGAAGAGCTCCCCACCCGCCTCTAGCCCCGAGCCCGAGGCCCCCAGCGGTGGTTGGCGGTAGCAGCTACTCCAAGCGCTGTTTACAGTTTTGCACAGCGGTCCTCCCCATTGTCCACTCAAGGCATGGCCTGGGGAACACAGCTGGAGCTGTTCCCAGTGTCCTCAGCCCCTCAGCCCCTGGTCTGGCTGAGTTTGGCAAGGCCTAGGCTGTCCCGGGGACAAAGGTGCGTCCCTTCAGCTCCCGTCCGCGGAGCTCGGGGCTTTCTGTATTTATGTATTTGTACGAATGTATATAGCGCCTCGAGCATCCTGAAGACCCACACTGGAGCTGGCAGGGAGGCCACTGCCACACTCCCGGCTCCTCGGGCCCCTGGGCGCCCAAGCACTGTGCTCACCGCCGCCGACCTCCGAGTGAGAGCGAGACTCCTGCCGGCCCTGCTGCCCTGGGCTCAGGCCACCACCTCTGGGTCCCCATACAGGCCCTTCTCAGCACCAGTCAGAGCTGGGTCTGGGGCCTATGCCAAAGTGCGACCAGAGACTGGGCTGACCCTGGGGCCCCCAGTCCACTGCCCAGGCTGGCCCAGGCGGGTCTGCCTCTGCCTTCCAGCTCCCAGGGCGCCTCATCTCTCGCCGGGCCCTTTCCCGAAGACACCCTCTTGCAGAAACGCCCCGTCCCAGGCAGGGGAGGGGGCTGTCCCTGGCCAACCCTCAAACATTCCAGACTTCCCTCATGACAATAGACACGTGTGGTCAGCAATAATCCGCCCCTCCCTATGTCTGTGTGCATGCATGCGTGTGTGCGTGTGGGTGTGTGTGTGTGAAGGGGGTAGGCTGAGGCTGTGCCCACACCCTAGACCACCCAGCCCTTCCCAGACCCTGACGGTTGTCCTGGTCCTAGTGTTGGGGTAGCATGGGGTTACAAGACCCTGGTTTTTCCATATTTAAAGCCAATTTTTATTACTTGTTTGTCCAATGTGAGCTGCCACGCGTCTGTGAATACAGCCCGAGCACAAACCTGGTCAGCAGCCCCCGCCTGCCTCTTTCTTGCCCCGGGTGCCCCAGGGGTCTTCCTGCCTCCCTGGCCCTGCTGGAAGCCGGAAAGGGTTGAAGGTGGGCTTGCTGGGGGCGGCCTTACCAGCAAGGCCCAGGAGCCCCCAGGGCTGAACCTTGGGCCCGCCTGGTTTATCAGCTTTCTGTTGTAAATGGGATGAGGCCTGAGGGCAGAGGCTTGGGGTCTGGCTCTGTGCTCCAGAGGCAGGTTCAGCTGGCAGTGCCCCCTCAGAGGCCATGGTGGCCTGGAGTTCAGCTGTGGGTTTGGAGCAGTCTGGGGAGTGGGATGGGAGCTGCTGTTAGAAGCACCTGCCCAGTCTGTCTCACCTGCTGGGTGCCACTTCTCTGCTCTGCCCCAGAAGCAAAAGATGGGGCAATGGTGGTGCTGGGAGTCAGGCTGTACCAGAGGCATGTGGGGACCTCTGGGATACCCAGGAACCACCATGAGGGTTTGTTTCTGCCTGTGTGCTGGGTGCCCCATGCCATAGAGGCCACATGAGCTTTGCTGTTATGAGTTTGAGTCCCAGTCTAGTCACTATTCAAAGCCGACACTGGCCTAGTCACTGGCTTTGCAGAGGCCCCTTCCTTGTCTGGGAAGATGAAGGCAATACCCAGCCCCTTACAAGGTGGCTCTGAGAAACCACTGGAGCAGCCAGTTGCCCCACACCTTGACCCCGAGGTCACTGACAGGACTCCCGCCTACCAGGGGAATGGGTGCTGGGTGCCAAGCTGACAGTTCTCTCAGGGGTGGCCAGAAGGCTCCAAGCACCCACTTAGCAGACAGGGCCTGTTCTGCTGTCCCAGTTTTGGGTGGCGATTGGAGTGTGCACTACCTCTTCTGTGAACTTGAGGGGAACGGCATGGAGAGGGCCTTGCAGAGTTTCCAGCTGGCGAGCGGCTGTTGCAGGGTGGAGGAAATCAGCTGAAGATGAAGTTGGATCTTGGCCCTGAGGTTGGGGTCCAAGATGCATCTGCCCCTCAACTCCAGCTCTCGGGGGGAGGGCAGTTGAGAGGTATCCATGCAGTGGCTGAGAGCCCAGCCCTGGGCAAGTGTGAGTTCTAGGGGGACAGCAAGGTCTCTGGGGCACACCACCTGCAATGGGCCCAGACCTCCTGCCAAGCTTCCCCCTGGGCTGGGGAGATGTCCAGGAAACTTCTTGGCTAGGGTTCACCTTACCCTAAAGCTCCCAGTGTACCATTTCTGCAGAGGAAACCCCCAAAACCGCTTCTCAACAAGCCTTCCCTGAGCTCCCCTCCCATCCAGCTCTGAGGTGGGAGCTGGGGTTTTGGGGACAAGGCCCCTGCCAGCGTGGAGCTCGGCCTGGTAGGCAGGTCCCGGAGCAGCGTGGCAGAGACCACTGGAGAGCTGGCAGGGCTGGGACTGCCTAGTGAGGGGAGGCCCTTTGGCCACAAAGGAGTAGGGGTTGGTGCCCACCAGGACACAGGACCGGATGTGTCTAGGTGGTCAGGGCCTCTAGTGGTCTAGGATGGCTGGAGATGTGGTGGGGTGGGGGTGGTAGGCGGGTGGCTGGAGCAGCAGAGGTCAGCGAGACAAGCCAGGGGGGGCTTTGTGAGCTGTGTTGAGGATGTGGGGCTTCATGTGGAAGGGGTCTGCCCAGCAAGTACAAAAGCACCCTGTTTCCTTTGGGAAACCCCCCACTCTCAGTCCATGCAGTAGTTACATAGGGCTAGGCTTGCACCCACTGCAGACATGCAGCCCACACACAGAGCTGTGTGACGGCGGGGAGGGGGGGGTGGGGGAGTGCGTTAGGGGTCGTTGGTTGCAAGTTAGAAAATGTTAAAAAGGCAGGCGGGGGGTGGGGGGCGGGAGGAGCTGATAGACTGGAATAACCAGACTGGGGCAGCTCCACGGTCTTAGTAGAAGACCCCATTCCCATCAGGACACAACTCCCAGAAGGAAGGTGCTACAGCCATGTCTTCCCTGCTGAGCCAGAGTCCAAACCCAAGGAGACTGAATAACCGGACTGGAAACCTACCCACTGTGCATCGCGAGAGCTGTCCACCACAATGACATCGCTGGGATGCAATGATATTCCCCCATGAAACAAAGAACCCAGTTAAGAAGCTGGTAGACAGCCAGGTTCAGGCTCAGCCTAGACAGTGAGGTCCTCGCTAGAGCTCACTTCTGTTGCTGGGGATGAGCAGGGTCCGTGGAGGCCAGCGATGTGGTTCTCCTGCTGCTACTTCTGAGTAAGCATGTGGTGATGTAGGCTCGCTGGGGACACAGTGGGAGGAGACTAGAGTTGGGAGGATTCCTGAGTTGGCGCCACATGGGGGTAACCTGCCTGCTCCAACCCTGCCCACTGCATGAGTGCAATCCTTATCGGCTTGCGACCAAAGCCGGGACTTCCATGTACTCTCCAAGCTGAGGGGGGGTGGGGGGTGGGGTGTGTGTGTGTGTGTGTGTGTGTGTGGTCTGGACCTCAGCTGTTTGAGCATCTGTGTGCTCGGCCGATTGTGTGCACTGGTTTTGCCTGCGTGTGCCCGGCCCAGACAGCCTGTTGCCAGAAAGGGTGAGGTGCCGAGCGCATTCCCTGTGCAAGGGGAACCCGGCGCCGCAGGTGGGTGTGGGTCCTCTGTCTTTGGCTCACGGAACTGTCTCCTCCGCTGCGAGACGCCCGGTGAGGGGGGCGGGTGGGGGGGGGCGGCTGGGGCCCTCTGCTGGCGGCCGCGGCGCGCGCGCGCACGCCGGGCTCAGGACGCGCCGTGAACGCGCCCGTGCGCGCGCCCCCCGCGGCTCCAGCCCCTCGCTCCTAGCCGCCTTCGCTGCCACAGTCAGCTCCCGAGGGCCACCATCGCCTCCCCCAGCCGGGGACTTTGTCCGCGGGCCCCACGCCACTCTCCCGGAGCCAGGAGGACGAGCTGGAGGAGGATGCCTGGGCCCGTGAGTACCGCAGCGGCGGCAGCGAGCTGGTGAACCCGGAGTGCGGGCGGAAGACGGTCCCTGGGTCGGCCCTTTCCCGCGAGCGGCTCTGTACACCGGACCTGGGTCGCTGACCCGGACCCCCGCCCGGCCAGCCCCTCCCCCAGGCCCCACCGCGGGAGGGAGGGAGGGAGGCAAAGAGAGGAAAGGCGCCAGTGAGCGAGGGAGACGGAGCGGGGCGCGAGCAGCCACCGGTTCGCTTGGAAACGGTTGCCACAGCAACGGGGTTGCACTCCCCGGCAACGCGGCTGTGGGGCGGCGACGCTCCCTCCCACCCCTCCCCCACCCCACCCCACGCGGGGCAGCAGCCCCAGGGCGCAGGGGGATAGGGGATGTGGGGACTCCTCTTCTTGCAATTGGGGGTAACTTTGCCCCTCTGGCTGGCTTGTCTGGGTGTGCCTCCCTCCACAGCCCGTTGATGGTGGGAGTTGGGGGCGAGCGCCCCATGGGCACGATCTGGCTCCCACGTGGCTGCAGTCGTCGCAGCAGGGCTCCTGGGGTGGCTGTAAACGTGGGGCCGCCTTGGCCTGCCGTGGCAGGAGGAGGCATGGAGGCTGGGTCCGGGGTCTGTGCCAGGACAGCCGTATTCCCCCACTGCCACCGCCATCACCTGCCTTTGAAATGGCCCAACCCGAATTGGGTGCCGCAGAGACGATGTTCCTTACCCGGGGAGAGGAAAGAAGCTCGCATCCTTATCCTCACGGCAGGGCATGTGCCAAAGGCGGCTTGGGCTGGTGGCGGGCCTCTGCTCCACGTTCCAAGCCACTGTTCTCCAGGGAGAGATGGAAGCAGTGTGGGCAGGGGCAGAGGAAAGGACACTGCTGACCCCGGGAAGCTGAACCTCGGGCCAGATGGGAGTGCCCCGGCCCTTTGTCTCATCACAAGTGTCCCTTTCTTGTCTGAGGACAAAGCCCAGACTGTACTGGATGGTGTGCAGGCTAGCCGGCAGGCCAGTGCCACATGGAGATGCCCTGACCTCCCGAGGAACTCCTTTGGGAGAACAGCAGCAGCAGCCCAGCAGGTCGGAGGAAATGACCTCTGACTCCCCTCCCAAGCTCCCCTCAGCAGCAACACGCTGGGGAGAGAACTGGCCCTCCAGCCGGCTCTCCTGGGCCTGACTCAGCAGATGCCAGCCCCTACTGACCGCAGGCCCCGACCACAGACCACAGCCACCATCCTTGGCTTTCCTTTCCCATCTAGGGAGGTGTCCTGGGCACCAGAGGTGACCATTACCCTGGGCATTTGAGATCTTGGCATAGATGCTCATGGATGGCTCGTGCCCTAAGCCAGACCCGAGTCCCCATCCCACAGAGCAGTGCTTTCGAGATTGTTCACAGGCCCCTTTCCTTCTGCTCCCGCTCTGTGTGAGACCTGGGGCGAGGGTTCCGCCCCTGTCCTTCCGGATCCTTACAACAGTTACGCAAGGTAAGTTTGCGTGTCCACTGTAGAACTGAAAACTCCTGCCGCTCAAGGGGGCAGTGACTTGCCCAAGGTCAGAGCCAGTCACTGTGGAGCTGGGTTTCCAGCACCGCTCTGATGGCACAGCCTGCTACCCTGTCTCTCGTGAGCCAGGCAGGAGAGCACCGCAGAGCCTCCGAGAGGGGCATTCTGAACCTTCTCGCCCGCTGCCAGGGAGCAAATGCCATCCTTCTGGCCTTGGTATGCCTTTCCTTTCTCCAGACCCATCAGCCAGATTCTGGCTCCCTCAGGTCTTCTGTTGCTGGGCTGGCTCCCTCACTCACTCCCTCCATTTTCTCTCTCCGGGGAAGACCAGGCAGTGAGGTCCACCTTAGTCCCCTGGGAAACCCCAGGGGCCTAAGCCTTAGTTTGTGGCTTGACCAGCTTGCAGCCTGGCTGTGGGTGAAGGGATTTATCGAAGAGTGGCCCATGCGGGGCTGGCCCCCGTGGGTGCTCAGTCTAGCTCAGTGGTTGGAGACCCAATGCCTCCAGGGCGCAGGGGGCACCGGGATGAGTGAGGAGTGCCAAGGAGCTGCTCAGCCATTGTCAGTCGCCTGGTGAGAATGGGGACTAGGTATGACCAGGCTGTCCGGTTTTCCAGATGAGCCAGAAATCCAGGCTTTTATGTAAAAACTCCTGGTTTTTAAATGTTGGCAATTAATTTTTAAAAATTGATTGTGGGCCAACGAACACACTGATATACCGTGTCCAGCCTGCCAGTTGTGAGGCGGGGACCCCGGTCCACAGTAGAGTGGGGACACTTTTTGCCAGACCACCTCTGGCATGTGCGGAGTGGTGCCACGGTCTGGCTTCCGGACCTCTCGGGGCTGCAGGGTGCTGGCCTGTGGTTGTTCACGTGCAGCTGTGCACGCTGGTCTTGAAATGTGTTTCACCTCCCTCCTCATTTCTGTTTCTGCCCCGTGCGGCCAGGCTGGCTTCACCATTGCTGTCTTACAGGTGAAGAGCCTTCAACTCAGATGTGGGGGGAGCTGGGATAGGGTCACCCAGCCCCAGCAGGGCGGGGCATGGCAGAGCAGACATGGAATTTGAACCCAGGGCTCCCCCTTTAGTGCTCTATGTGTTAGACCTGGCTGTCCCTCAGGACAGGGGATCCTCATCCCCCTCTTCGCCCTCAAGGTGTGGCCAACCCCCATGGAGGGACAGATCTGAGTACATTAGATACTGACCCACGTAAGGCCTCTGCGCCACAAGCCCCTGGGCCCAGTCTCTGTCGTCCTATTTGCAGTTACCCAAGCCCTGGGTTCCTGGGCTTCTCCCTCCCTCCTCTGTCCCCTGGTCTGAATCCCTGTCACTCCACTTGACCAGTAGCTCTGGCCTCACAGGCAGGGAACCTCATGAACCAGAGCCCCAGCTGCTTGGGGTCTCCCCTGCCCACACTGCAGACCCTGGCCAGTGCCTGTGTGGGGTCTTTTCCCTTCATTCACGGAGACGTGTGGCCCTCGGCTTGCTTACAGAACACCCTGCCGTCGCTTCTCGGCCTGTGGCTCAGGTCAAGTGTACAGAACAGTCCGCCAGGGCCCGGAGCTGGGTGGTGGCTTCCCTCTCGGTGACTCTTTGATGAAGGAGGCTCTGGCCAGCTCCACGCCTGGCTGACTTGGGCAGCTGGCACAGTTCCCATCATCTCTCTGGCCTGCGTTCATCTGTCTTGGGGAGGGAGGAGTGTAAAAATGTCCCTGGTGCCTCCCTGAAATGCCCTTCCTGCCAGGACAGTGGATTTCGCAGTCACCTGGGAGTTACCCTGTGGGCCTGAGCCGGCTCTAGCTCCTTGTCTGTGGAGCAGGGATGGCAGCAGCCACCTCCTGGGTGTCATTGAGATACTGAATGTACAGAAGCCAGCAGGATCCTAGTATGGGCAGGCACACAGGACAGGTTAGCAGCCACTTTCTTCTTCTTTTTTAAATTTTTTTTTTAAGAATTTATTTATTCATTTTTAGAGAGAGATGAAGGGAAGGAGAAAGAGAGGGAGAAGCAGCAATGCGTGGTTGCCTCTCAAACGCCCCCTGCTGGGGACCTGGCCTGCAACCCAGGCATGTGCCCTGACTGGGAATCAAACCTGCGACCCTTTGGTTGGCAGCCCATGCTTAGTCCACTGAGCTACACCAACCAGGGCCTTTTTAAATTTTTTAAAATTTACTTATTGGTTTTAGAGAGAGAGAGAGGAAGGGAGAGAGAGACATTGATTTTTGCTGTTCCACTTGTTGATGCATCATTGGTTGGTTCTCATGCATGCTGTGACCGGGGATCAAACCAGCAGCCTTGGCGCACTGGATGACGCTCTAACCAACTGAGCTACCTGGCCAGGGCAGCAGCCACTTGCTTTTCTTTTTCTTTCACTAGAAACCATTTACTTATTTATTTTTAAATTTTCTTTGTTTTTAATTGACTTTATCAGGGTGACATTGCTTAATAAAACTACAGGTTTCAGGCACACAGTTCTACAACACATCACCTGTTACGTGTATTGTGTCAACGCCCAAGTCAAGTCTCCTCCTGTCCCCACCCCCTGCAGCCACTGTCTCCCCCCAACCCTCACTCCTCACACACACTCCCCTCCCTCCTCTGTCCCCTGGTCTGAGTCCCTGTCACTCCACTTGACCAGTAGCTCTGGCCTCACAGGCAGGGAACCTCATGAACCAGAGCCCCAGCTGCTTGGGGTCTCCCCTGCCCACACTGCAGACCCTGGCCAGTGCCTGTGTGGGGTCTTTTCCCTTCATTCACGGAGACGTGTGGCCCTCGGCTTGCTTACAGAACACCTTGCCGTCGCTTCTCGGCCTGTGGCTCAGGTCAGTTGTACAGAACAGTCCGCCAGGGCCCGGAGCTGAGTGGTGGCTTCCCTCTCAGTGACATTTTGATGAATGGCCAACATTTCCCAGGGCCTAACTGGATCAGACCCAGCTCTGGAGGTGTTCCTTATCCCTACAGCTGAAAGGTAATTGGACACCTCCAGTCACTCCTACAACAAGTGGTTCTGAGCTACTCTGTGCCAGGTGATCAGGACAGACGCAACCTCTGGTGCCAGGCACAGGCTGCTACAGAGCAGTGTGACATCATCGGACTTCCCGTCCATCCTGGGGGGTAAGGTGACTCAGGGCTGACCTGTCCAGGCAAGTGGCAGGCGAGGCCGTGAGGCTGAGTAGTGAGTGCTGGGGCAAAAGCAGCGAGGCTGTGTGGCAGCCCCCCACCCACCCTGGGAGAGAGCGGAACTGGAGGCTGACCTCCAGGCGGGATAAACCTCGGAGCCCTGAGAGGGACGGCTGGAGAGGCCTTGGCAGGAGCTCGGCTCAGAGGCCATGATCTAGGTTGGCGACTCATTCTCACCATCTGCTTTCTGGACCAGCAACAGCAGCATGGGCCGGGAATTTGTTAGAAATACAAACTCTCGGGCCCCATCCCAGACCTGGGAGCAGAGCCCAGAACTCTGTCTTAACACACCCTCCACGTGGCTCTGCCGCTCACTCCAGTTCAAGAGGCTCCCGCTGAGCCAAGTTAGAGAGCTGGGCTGTGCCCTGAGGCAGTGGAGAGTCCCTGGGGGGTCCCCCAGAGGGGCCTGGGGAAAATGGGCAATGGGCTGGGCAGGCACTCAGTGCAGAAGTAGAGAGAGCGGTGGCGGCCATTGTAATAGGGGTGCAGGTGAGACATGGGGGTGGCCTGGCCAAGGCAGTGGCCAGAGGAGCAAAGGAAGGGGTCAGATGAAGGCACACTACACTGAGCATAAAGACAGGATTTGATGGACAGGGTCACTGGTGGGCCCTTTGCTGAGATGAAGGACCCAGCAGCAAATCTGTGGGGCCTGAGGCTGGGGATCTGGGGCTCTTCACGCAGAGAGTCAGTGTGGTTGGCAGGTGCCTGCAGGGGTGCACCTGGCCCAGAATGAGAGATCAGGTGACCCTGGGTGTCATCTCACCTCCTTGAGCCAAGTGTTCTCCCCTGTGAAATGGGACAAACGCTAACAGTCCTTGGGATGCCTGCGGGACGACCCACAGTGCCCAGCCCTGGGGCAGGGAGAGGCACATTCCTTGCACCCCCAGCTCAGAAGCCTCCAGAAGCACTCATGTTTGTCGAGCCTCTCCAATCCTTTTGCACAGATTAGCTCAACCTCCACCATGGTCATCAAAGAGGGGACCGAGGTGAATTGGAGTTTAAGAAACTCACTGCCCCAGGCCTTGCTTTCATCCCCTGCTGTGCTGCCAGGGAGCATGTGGCCTTAGAAAACGGTACAAAGCAATATGCTCACGAGCTCTACAGACACATCAAGATGGAGTCCTAAAACACATTCAAATAGCCCACAAGAAGGTAAGAAAAGAAAGAGGGGACAAACAGAAAACAAACAGAAAATGGCAGACTTAGAGATGAGTCCGTCTGCAGGCACCACAGCTAGCCCAGCTGGAGGCAGACTCGGAGCTGGTGTTTGCGGGGAGCAGTCTGCAGGGGCTGGGGAAGGGGAGGGGCTGCCAGCAACATGACAGAGGCCCAAGGAGCAAAGAAAGGGACGCTCCTTGGAGAGCCCTTGAGCAGCTTGGCCTGGTCAGGAAGCAAATGTGGCAAGGCCTGGACAAATGTCCTGATGAGGATGGATAGAGCACCTGCTGTGGGTTAGATGGGGTGGATGGACGACTGCTGTGGGGCCAGATACTAGGCAGGAGGCAAGCCGCCGGCAGGGTCCCGCCCATTCAGACTGGGTGTTGGCGCCAGTGTGGGGTCTGAGGGCCAGCTCAGCTGTGAGATGTCCTTTCTTGGACAGAGTGGCCAAGTTGATAAAATGCAGCAGTAGTTCCTGCCTCCTGGCTGAGGGGCCCCAGTGGCACTCAGCTGGTCTTGGGTGTGGCCTGACACAGCCTAATGCCCAGCCAGCTGCACTGGGCCCCTGAGGGCACGGTCAGTCTCTGTCCTTTGTTCCTAGTTCACCGGGGGCTGCCACCCCACGTTTCCTCTACCTGTAGCATGGAAAACCTGTACCTTTTCCCACTCTGGAGCTGGTGGCCAGAAGGGCCAGGGCCTTGGTGGGAAGGAACAGGAAGGCATGCTTCGGCTATAAGCTGGCCAGTTTGCCCCATGTCCCTGTGGCTGCCAAGTCCCCCTTTTCCGCTGCTCACATGCCCCAGGTTTTTCATGTACAGCTCAGCTGTCATGTAGGGGAAGGAGTTTTGACGGACTTTGGATACAGACTCAGGCTAAATCATAGCCCACCCCACCCCCTTTACTAGCTGTGTGCCCTGGGACAAATTCATTTCCTTCTCTGAGCTGGTCTCCTCATGTATCAAATGGACCTCAGTGAGAAAGTGGCGTGGAGGATCACACAAGATTCTACTTGGCAAGGGCCTAGGACAAGGCCTAGACAGTCCTTGGCAATCTGTTTCTACTTCAGCTAAACACCACCTCCAGCCCCAGAAGTGCCTTTTTCTGACCCAGAGCTGTTTTTGCTTTGCAGGCCAAGGAGCCTCCTAGTTAGTGCCAACTTCCTCACAGCATTCCTGAAAATTCCTGTGGGCTCAGGACAAGGAGAGCAACAGATTTAATTAACTCCTAGTGACTGGCAGCATGGAGTTTTTATCCAGGCTGTGTCGCCATGGCAGCCTCCCGGCAGGGCTGTGGAGGGGGTGGGCTCAGCTATTGTTCCTGCCATTGTCTGTTCTGGATTGCAGGCCTAGGGGAAAAGGACTGGTAAGGGCACCAACTGACACATGGCACAAGGCAGTTGTGGAGTCAGACAGGAGCCATCTGGGGTGGCCTGTGGCCTGGCGTCCCCTAAGCTTGGGGCTCAGGCCCGCCATGGCCCCCAGAGCAGAAAGTATGTGCATTGGACATGCTGAGGATAGGGGTGTCTGTGGGGACTCCTGGAAGAGGCCCACAGAGTAGCTCAGGCAGCAGCACTCCCTCCCCCCACCCCCCGGGGTTGGGTTTTGTGGCCAGGCTTGGGTTGAAACTACAGCACTGCCACCTGCCATCTACACAGCTAATTGCTCCACCACCCCCCTCTGTAAAATAGGAATAATTCCAGTTACCCTAAAGCGTTGCATATGAAAACCCCTGGGTACAAAGCATTCAAGAAGGGCTCATTTCTGTTCTGCGGGGGTGGGGAACAGTCGCCTGCCACCTGTCACTCGGCAGTCAGGGTTCCCTCCTACATTCCTCTTAGGATGCAAGGCTCCCCTCTCAGTCCTGTCTGTGGAGGGGAGTCAGAGCGATAACTGCCCAGCTGGAGTGACGTGGGGCCCAGTGGTACCAAAGACGAGCTACTTTCCCTCCCCTCTGCAGAAAGGGAAAAGAATTGAGGGGAAGCGACCCGACTTCCTGGAACTAGAAGGGCAGGGCAAAGTGCAGTTACTCAGGGGTAAGAGGAGAGGGAACGGGGATCAGGCAGGCAGGCGGGTGGGCGGAGGCGCCTAGGGGAGAGGGAACAACCCACGCTGGGCTGATGGGCGGGCGTTTGGCACAGACAAAGGCAGGTGGCGTGCGGTAGCAGCCCGAGTCACTGCTGCCCTGCCCCGCCCCGCCCCCCCCCAACACCGATGACAGCTGGGAGGCCGAGGTGCGGGCTGGGCTGTTTCAGGCTTTGTTGGGTAGCCATGGTGGGCGTGGGTACAAGACCTAGAGTGCCAGCGTCTGCTAAGCACAAGCAGGGCTGAAGCTGGGCGCCGGTGGCTGCTTGTGGGGTTCTAGGTGAGCCAATCTTTCCCCGCCGCCAAGCAACCGCACCGAGGCTTCTTTTCAGTGTCCTGGAGGCGGTCAGCCAGCAGGCCTTGAAGCCCTCTTCGAGCTGTGTCCTGGGGTAACGGGTGACTAATCTCCCTTGCTCGGAGGCTGAATCTGGCCTTCTCGCGCCCCCTGCCGGTGGGCCTGGAATCCCCTCGGCTCAGCGGCAGAGTCTCAGATCTGGGAAAACCCTGCCGGGGAAACCTCGGGGCGTGACGTCACTGTCTCCGGTGACGTCACTGGGGCCCCGATGAGTGCGGGGGTTCCGGCAGAAGAGGCTTTCCCCGGGCTGCGCAGGGCACAGCCGCCGGCAGGGAAGTCGTCGGGGGCTGCAGCGCACCTTCACCACGCCCTGTGTCTGTCCCATAGGTCCCACGCGGTCCCGGGTGAAGCCCGCCCGCGCGCTCGCCGGCGCCATGGAAAAGAGCGGGCACCGCTGCTGCTGCCCCCCGCCGGCACGCGCACGACTTGAGCCCCGCCACGGGCAGCCCCCGGCCGCAGGTCCCCAAGTGACGCTGGCGGCGCCTGGGAGCGTGGCGCGGGCCCGGGGCCACGTAGAGGAGCCCAGTGTCCAGTGAAGCAGCCGAGGACCTGCCGCCCGCGCCGCCGCCATGGTTATGTCCCAGGGTACCTACACGTTCCTAACGTGCTTCGCTGGTTTCTGGCTCATCTGGGGGCTCATCGTCTTACTGTGCTGCTTCTGCAGCTTCCTGCGCCGCCGCCTCAAACGGCGCCAGGAGGAGCGACTCCGTGAGCAGAATCTACGCGCCCTTGAGCTGGAGCCCCTCGAGCTCGAGGGTAGCCTGGCTGGGAGCCCCCCAGGCCTCGCGCCGCCGCCACCACCTCACCGCGGCCGCCTTGAAGCGCCGGCGCACCAGCACGTGCACGTGCACCCATTGCTGCATCACGGGCCCGCGCAGCCACACTCGCATCCCCACACACACCACCACGCGCTGCCGCACCCGCCGCCGCCACACCTCTCCGTGCCGCCGCGTCCCTGGAGCTACCCGCGCCAAGGTAAGTGCCGACCTACGCCCGAGGCTACGGGGGTGGGCGGGGCCTCAGCCGAGGGCAGGCTCGCCACTGACGCACCCCCAGTGTTCCCTGGGGCAGACTCCTACAACCCCAGAGGGAGCGGGCTGGGCCTGGATTTGGCGGCTGGGACGGTGGCCTCACGCCTTTGGACCGTTTCCCACCCCGCAGCGGAATCGGACATGTCCAAGCCACCGTGCTACGAAGAAGCAGTGCTCATGGCTGAGCCGCCGCCGCCCTACAGCGAGGTGCTCACGGACACGCGCGGCCTCTATCGCAAGATCGTCACGCCCTTCCTGAGCCGCCGGGACAGCGCGGAGAAACAGGAGCAGCCGCCACCCAACTATAAGCCGCTCTACCTGGACCGAGGCTACACATCGGCGCTGCACCTGCCCAGCGCCCCGCGGCCCGCGGCGCCCTGCCCTGCACTCTGCCTGCAGGCGGACCGCGGCCGCCGGGTCTTCCCCAGCTGGACCGACTCGGAGCTCAGCAGTCGCGAGCCGCTAGAGCACGGAGCTTGGCGCCTGCCGGTCTCCATCCCCTTGTTCGGGAGGACTACAGCCGTATAGAGGGGCACCGGCGACCCGGGCCCCACTAGCGGACTCCTGGCCTGACTGCGGGGCCTTTTAAATGCTCCCCTGGACTGCGGGGGGTGGAGGGTGGGAGGGATTTCGTACCCCGTTTGTTACACTTTGAGGATAATAAAGGTGTGTGCTTCGGTTTGGTAACAAGCGGAGGGGATACCCACTGCTGCGCCCAAAGCTGTGGTGACCAGGGGTGCCTGGGTCTTGGCGGAGAACGAAACCTGAGTGCGCTTTTCAGCTGCTAAGTGGCTGGAGGATGCAGAACTAAACCTGAGGTCAGCCTGCTTCTCACCACACCCCACCTTCCCTACCCATGAGATCACGGTGGAGGTGCCCCTGCGGCCTTGGAGGTCGGCAGATGGGAAGGGGGGCGGGCCCCGGCTCGCGGCCCGCCCCAGATCCACCCCAGGAGGCCCGAAGGGATCTGGATTTCTTTATTAACAGACATGAGCACGACCCGTTACAGAAGTTTGTGCTTTCCAAAACAGTTACTGAATGTGAAAAAGGAACCCAAGCAAATAGGGAAGAGTTGGGGAGGGGCCACCCAAGCCCCAGGGCCCCACCCATAGCCCTGACCTGAATGGCGCCTAAGGCCTCCGGCATGGGACCCGCCCAGCAGGAGGGTGCAGGAAAGGGATGGGAAGCTGAGGGGCCCCAGCTGGGCCTGCTGCTTTCTTTGGGCCAGGTGGATAGAGGTAAAGAGAAGGGCGGGGAGGGGGTCCCAGGGAGCCAGAGCCGGCGAGCCATTTATTGCCATGTTTTCAAATTCGTGCAAAATATCTGAAGCCCTGGACAGAGAATACAAAGTGATATTTTTCCAAGAAACATAAAACTAGGAAAAGAGGTGGGGGGCATTTTCCCACCATAGCTCCCCCCTTGCCAGGCCCCAAGCAGGGTGAGGCCTCCACCCTGGCCAGCTGAGTGAGCAGGGAGGACTAAGCGCTACAATCTGGACCGGGCAGAGAGGGGGTGGAATTTGCAACAGCGTCTCAACTACCAACGGGAGGAAAACCAGTCAACTGTACAAGTCTCCTATCAACTTTAAAAAAAAACCGAAGAAACAAAAAACAAAGAAAAGCTGTAAAAGTCAGGCCCTGTGGGTGGGGAAGCGGCCAAGTCCCCGGCCAGGGCCGGAATCCAGAGTGGGTGCCAGGCGGAGCTGCTTCGAGTGCAGGCGCGGCGGGCCGTTTGGCCAGAGGCCGGAGCAGGTGGTTGGCCTTGGCAAGGGCAGCCTGAGGGCGGATGCCACTGCTAATCGCCACCCTCGAAGCCCTCCTCCTCTTCCGGGACTGGGTCTGCATCCCAGCAGGTGATGTCGATTTCTATGACGTTGGAAAGGAAGGGGAGTTAAGAAGATAGCCAGCAGATCCAAGGCTGTGTCCCCCAACCCCTGAGAACTGCCAACTCTGTAGGGCGATGGTACCTGCCCTTACAGGAAAGCAGGACCTCACTCTAACTCCGACCCATCATCCATATCCGCAATACCTGGAGGCTTATTGTAGAACACAGGAGGCGGAGCCTTTGCACACAGATCTTCTGATTGGGTGAACTCCTCCTCCTGTGATTGGCTGAAGTACCCCTCACTGGCCTGTAGGAGAAAAGCACCAGGTCACTGTGGCCCCACCCAACAAGACCAGGGCTGACCAGACCCTGAGCCCGTTGCCCAGGCAACCAGTGATTCCATGGTTGCCAAGGAAACAGATACCTGCCTTGGGAACAAAGGCAGAGCGGGCTGGGGAAGGGGAATGGAATAAAGCTTCCCCCTAATAATGTGGGTCACAGAGAAAGGAGGGTACTGCTGCAAGCCTGAAACATAGGGTCACCCCACTAGCTCCACAGACTTTCAACCCTCCCACCAGGTTATCCTGACCTACCTGAGTCCCTTCCTTCTGGGTAGTCTCCCCATTGGTCAGCAAGTGGGGCTCGGGCTCAGGCTCCGGCTCCGGCTCGGGCTCCGGCTCAGGCTCGGGCTCGGGCTCCTGCTCAGGCTCCTGATCCAGCTCCTCCAGAGTGGAGGGCAGAGTTGGGGCCTGGGGGGCAGCCAGGGGCTCCCCTTCTACTTCTGCCTCTGGGTCACAGAAAGTGGCTGGAGGCTCAGGCAGCTCATCAAAATTGAGGAGGTTGGCACAGACTTCACCTGTTGGTGGCACTGGTTCCTGAGCCCCCTCATCCAGCAGGGGCACCTCCGCCAGAGTGATCTCAACACCTAACGGTGCTGTGGGGGACCTAGGCTCAGCCTGGGGTGCAGAGGTGCCATCCCCGTGGCCAGGCCATAGGTCAATGAGGCTATCGGCGACAGCAGGGGCGGTGGTGTTGGCAACAGCGGTGTCAGCAGCAGCAGTGTTGGTTTCAACAGCGGCGGCTGCCAGGGTGCTGGCTGCGGTGGGGTCGACCATGGCAGGCTCTAGCGGGGCAGCCAGGACGGCCTGCTCGGGAGCCGCCGAGAACATGAAGTCCTCTATGGGGTTGCCTTGCCCCAGCGGAGGCTCTGGTGCCCGAGGGGGCTCCTCCACGGGGCCAGCCCAGGCCTGAGGGGCTGCCGCTCTGGCCTCCTTGCCGGTCCCTTCACTATCCAGGCGGGGGCCAGGCTCTGTTAACAGCACAAATGGAGACAGAGGTGACCAGCTCCGCCAGGGAAGGCCCTGCGCAGCCACCCTACCTACCCTGCCAGTGCACTGAAGAGTTGGCGACCTCCCGGAAGGAAGGCCTCCACCAACAGCTCCGTGCAGAGCGCCTCTGGGCCCCGCCGCCCCTTTACCTAGTGTCTGTAAGCCACTCAGCGGTCTTGGGAGGAGGGCCGGATTCCCACTCCACGAGGGACACTGAGGTTCAGAGGGCAGATTGACTGCCACACCAGGGCTCCTCCCTGCCACAGCCACCTCCAGGGCAGTGCAGTCTGGGTGGCCAGGCCCCTGGGGAATTGTTACCATGGCCACCGGGGGTTCCCAGCACAGGGACTGATGCGAGGCCCCACACAGCTGGGGCCCCTCACTCACCTTGGGTGGGTGGGGGTGGGGGTGGCAGTGGTGGTGGCTGCGAGGTCATGACCTCATCCAGGGCCCGTTCGATGTGCTCAGAGACAGGGGTGGAGGCTGTGCTGGAGTCGGATGGGCTCCGGGTGGGGATGGGGGTGGGCACCATCCGCCGGTGGCTGTCTAGGTGGCTGCCTGTGGAACAAACCCCCGCTGGTCAGTGCGGGCCAGGAAGCCAGGTGGGCTCAGGACTGTACACCTTGGGGCCTGGCCAGCATCTCTTCTTTGGAGTCTGGGGTGGGGGCTGGGAGCTCCCCAGGTCCCCCAGGGGCCAGACCACAACTCCAGACCCTGTAAGCCAGGCCCCTGGGGGCCAGTGCCCCTTCAGGGCCAGGGAAAAGAGGCAGGCAGTACCTGCTCTGGGGACAGACACCAGAGATCAGCAGTCAGGCTGGGGAGTGAGGGCAGGGGTGCTGCTGGGAAGCGGGGCCCTCCTTTCCCCCCTGCCGAGGCTGCTACCTACATGGGAGGGAGGAAGAGAGGTTTGGGGTGCGGTGACAGGTGATATAGGGAAAGGGAGTCCGTGGAGGGGAAGAGGAGGAAGAGGAGGAGGAGGAAGGCCCACTGTCCGATGCCTTTATGAAAGGGCAGTACGGACGACCTGCCGAGAGAGACAGACAGAGAGAGAGACAGAGGACAAGAGAGGGTCAGTCTCCCCCACCCCTGCCCCAAGGCCTTACCCGCCCCCACATCTGGCCCTGGGTGTCCAACTGCCTTCGGCCAGGGCGCACATACAGCCATGCTGGGCTGCAGCCTCAAGCTGTCCGAGGACGCCCACCAGCACCAGCCACGCACGGCAAGAAGCCTGCCCACCGCAACCAGCCTTTGCGAAGCACACACCCAGGGCAGCCTGCCCCACCCCTGAAGCCCCAGCACAGGCCAAGCACACGCAGGACCAAACACTCAGACCAGCCGACAGGGAGCAGAAGGGTGCTTCTGGGAGAGGGAAACTGCCAGGAGAACCCCGACAGGGAGACTGGGTGCAGGGCCAGGGCCAGGGCGCCAGCCCACCTCACATGCAGCACAGCCCTCGGCCAGGACCTGGCTCGACCCCAGCAGGGCCACTCCCTGAGGCCAGGGGTGCCTTAGCTGGTGCCAGAGCTGCCCAGAGGGCCTCTAGCACTTGCCCCGCTCAGCCAAAGGCCCGCATCTACCACCCTCGTGAGCCTTCCCAGTCCCGGGAGGCGAGGGGGAAGCACATGTGACAAACAACCTTGCCTTCTCCGAGGTCCCTGGGCAAGGGCTCCCTTCCAAAAAAGAGCGCCAAAGAGGCTCAGGGCCAAAACCTAAGGAGTGAGGGTCAGGTGTCGGGGTGGGGGGGGACCTGGGACTACCTGGTCGGTGGCCAAAGGGCGAGGGCACGTCGCAGCTGCCGGCAGAGGCCGACGCGACTCGTTCCTGCTGCTTGAAGAACTCCCGTGGGTTGTCAGGCCGCTGGGCGATAATGGCCGCTGCCTCCTGGGGGCACAAGGAGGGGATCAGGGCCCGGCTGAGGCAGCCCCCACTAGACTCACCTGCCCTGTCCCCCGAGCTCTCACCTCTACCTCGGATTCTGATTTCTTCATCTGGGTCTCTTCCTCTTCATCCTGCTGGTCGCCCTGGAAACCAAAGGCAGTGTCCTGGGCACCACCCCTGCCCCAGGAGCTCTAGCTTCCCCAGAGGCCCTCATTTCCTCCACGGTCTGACGGGAAGAGCTTGCAGACGGCACCTCTGCTCCCTTCGCCCATCGCACGGCAGCTTCTCTCCATCCGCGAGGCCCACAGCCAGGTGCCTCGTTTCCGGCCTGGACAGACACCTGGGCACCCGGCGCAGCGCCTCCTGCTGCTTCGCCCGAGGGCCGTCCGGGCGCCCTCCCTGCTTCAGAGCCAACTTTTCTTGAACCGCCTACCCCAGCACCCAGCCAGCTGAGCCCCCCTCACTGCTGCCTGGGCCTCAGCATCACAAGACCGCTGCTTCCTCAAGGCCACCCCCACCCCCTGGCTGGCCCACAGTCCCCATCCCGAAGGACCTGGCTGCCGTCCCCTCCTACCCTGACCCACCCACACACCCTGAGATGTAGACCTGAAGTCACCCACGTGACAGGTTCCACACCTGGCACATGCATGCCACGCACACTTGGCAGTGGAGAAGGATCTCCCCTCAAATGCCTGACCCCCACCTCCTGGGGAAGAAGGCACGGCCCATTCAGGCCGTTTCCTTCTTTGGGTCCCCACAAGCTGTTCTAGGCACACACCGCAGATGACAGACACCGTGTCAGAACCGTCCTGTCTTGGGGACCACGCCCCGCACCCTTTGTCGGTGACATGGGATGAGAACTAGGTCTGTGTGTGAGTGGCTAGCATGCGGCTGAATTGGCACACATCTGCTCAGTTGCATTCACTTAGCGGTGTCCCCGCTGCTCCGATGGCAAATGGGGAAGGTGGGACTGAGCAGGGAGAAGAAAGCGCTGCAGGTAAGGGAGCAGGAGCAGGGCTCCGTTTTCGAGCACACACCAAAAATTCAAACTTTCTGTGGGGATGCATTACAACAGCCCTTCCAAGTATCCCCCTTCAAGAGGATCGTCCCTCCAACCACAGCTTCCCATCTTCTGGAATGAAGTCTCAACTCCTCTGATCTTGCTCTGTCTTCCGGAACTCCCCCGCTCCTCAGCCCACTGGGCTCCCGTCAGGCTCCAGCCTTCCCATAAATGTGACCCTCACCAGCTCTCGCGGGCACTCTGTCCCTGCCTAGTGCAGTATGACCTCCCTAGGCCTTTGCCCTGAACGGAAAAGCCAGTGTGGCACAGACACACGACGGAAGGTTATCAGCCTTACAGAGGAAGGAGACAGTCTGACACACGGAAGAACCTGGAAGACACGCTGAGTGAAATCAGCCAGTCACCAAAGGAACAACTCTCTATGATTCCGTCCAGGAGACAACTCGAGAAGTCAAATTCATAGAGGCAGCAAGGAGACTGCCAGGGCCGGGGGGGTGGCGCGGGGAGAACAGGAGTCAACGTTCCATGGGTGCAGAGTTTCAGTTACGGGACGATGGAGAAGTCCAAGAGAGAAACAGTGGCGTTGGTCTGTGCAACGTGAGTGTCCTCAATGCCACTGAACAATGTCCACACACAGCTAAGACAGTATATGTCATATCATGTGTGCTTTGCCACAAATAAAAATAAGCTCATCGGGGCCCTGGCTGGTGTAGCGCAGTGGATTGAGCGCGGGCTGGGAACCAGAGGGTCCCGGTTCGATTCCCAGTCAGGGCACATGCCTGGGTTGCAGGCCAGGTCCCCGTGAGGGCCATGTGAGAGGCAACCACACATTGCTGTTTCTCTCCCTCTCTTTCTCCCTCCCTTCCCCTCTCTCTAAAAATAAATAAAAATAAATAAGCTCATCGGTTAATTTCATCTTGCTCATCTTCTCCACCATATTTCTCACACCTGGCACAAGGCAGGCAGGTGGTAGCAAGGGTCTGCTGAGTGAGTGAGGCTGGAGCTTACCAACTGCCCTTCATGTCCACCGCCCAGAGGCCAACATGACTGGAGTAATCTGTGACCGCTACTTACTGCCACTGCCTGCAGGGTGTCCTGCTTTCTCCTGACCGATCTCCTGTGGGTGTGGCCCTGAGGCTCCTTTGGGTCCCCAAGGCCCAACACCTGCCCATCACCATCCCAATCCAGACAAGCACCACCCACCTCCAGTCCTGAACTGGGCCTCACCACCGAATGGCCTTCACTCAAAGCACAAGGGTTCAAGTCCACCGTCATTTTCAAAGGGCCAGTCCACAGACCCTACGGGACACCCCAGTGTTTGGAGGTCCAGACAGCACCCCCAGAACAAAGAAGCAGACACTACACACACCGTGTGTCAGAGGTGGAGCGTGCCGGCCCAGATTCACTCGCGTGGCTCTGCAGCACTAGTGGGGACAGGTCTGGAGCCCCTAAGTGCAGGAAGCACGTGCAATCCACCTGAGCCCCTCAGGCCTTGCTGGGAGGCGACAGGACAGCCTACTCGATGAGGGCCTGAGCCAAAGAGGTTTTTCTCTTTCAGTCTGAAGTGTAAGCTTCTCCAGGTTGGTCTCTCTGCACAGCCAGGAGCCAGACCCCACGTGATCACGTGGCAGGCCTAACTCTCCGTGACACCCCACGCAACAGTACCCAGATGCCCAGCACTGGCCCCAAGCCACTGATCTCCCCAAGAGGCCCAGGAACACAGGGATCATCCTCATTTTCCTGACCAGGAGACGGGGAGCCCCAGCTAAGTACTTACAAAGATAGACTGATCCTTCAACCGCCTTTTTGCCTCCTCAGCCTCTAAAGTCTGCTGTTTCCTCCTGAAATGATAAGTGGGCCTAAGCATGCCTGCACTCCTTAGGAAGGGCCCAGGCAGACCTGCCTGGGGCGGGCAGGGCCTTGCAGCAGGGTGGGGGTGGGCACACCTGTGCTCCTCGATCTGCTGTTCCCTCTCTCGGTAGCGCCGTTCCCGCTCCTCCTGCTCCTGCCGCTCCTGCTCCATCCGCTCTTGCTCAAACCTGAGTCTCTCATCCAGGGCTTTCTTCCGCTCCTCCTCCTTCCTCAGCTCTTCCTCCTTCTGCAATCCCCCATGACAAGGCAGTGTAGGCCCTGAGCCAGTGGGGGGCCCCCTTCCCCTCCAGCCCATCCCCAACCCAGGGCTGGGTGGACATGGTTTCTGGGAAAACAGTGAGCCCTTGGGCATAAGGCTCACTCTTCAGCTGGGGGAGCCCAGGGGATGGGACCCCATGTGGATGGGCAGGCTTGGGGGAGAAGCCCAGGGGCTACCCCATGAGGTTGGCTCAGACTGGCCTGCAAGCCGGGGTCAGACCCACACCTTAGCCTGCTCCCAGAACTGCTCGCGGTTAATCCGCTTCATCTCCACGGCGGCATCAGTTTTCTGATAGGTGGTGCCCTGCGGAGTCAAGAGGCCTGGCATGAGCTAGGACAGCAGGCTGGGTGCTCTGAGAGCTCCCACCCGAAAAGGCTGAGGGCTGAGAGGAATGGAGCAGGAGAGCCCTGGGCAGGGCCCACCGGCCCCAGGCACACACTGACCACCGGCTCGGCGTTCTCATCCTCGCGCAGCCGCAATCGGTGCAGCACTGGGCTGGAGAGCCTCGCCAGCCCATTGGAAAGCCGCTGCCCAATGGCGCCCGCGTCGATGTCTTCCACGCTGCTGGCGTTCACGATCACGTCGACACCCTGCAGCGAGAAGGTGTGTTCGGGCAGCATGGCTCCCTCCCGTCACTACCACCAGCAAACAGACCCCGGGGGGGGGGGGGGGGCTGGCCCCGCCCCCACTCGCACCTGGAAGAATTCAGCCACCTTAGCCACGTGGCTGGCACAAGCGCATTTTCGGGCATCAGGCACATCTTCGCCGACCTGCAAAGCATCCAGCACGGCGGGGTTGGGAAAGGACAAGAGGGGGCCGCAGCCCAAGGCCCCGGCTCTCTTCCCACGAGTGTGGTGGTGTCCTCTCCCGCAGTGTCAGTGGGTAACTGTTCTGGGGCCCCGCCCCTCCCCCAGCCCACAGCTGCATACCCAGTTGATGAGCACGTATTTTGGCAGAGCAGCCTGGGAGTCCTTGACGCTGCAGAAGCCGTACATCACCTTCTGGTTCTCAAAGTGGCCCGAGAGCTCCTGCAAGCCCCCATCTGGGGGAATCAGGAGGGAGTCAGGACCCCACCTTTTAACCCTTACCCTGCAAGGGCCTGGAACCCAAAAGAAAGACTGTTCCTGTGGGCTCTGCATGCACCCCCAGGGACCTGCAGGTCTGGAGTTCTGTGCTGGGTTGAGAAAGAGTGGCGGGCAGGCCCCAGCTCTGCCTGTGACTCCCCAGGGCCTGATTTGGGGTAGGGGTGAGGACATCCTTGTTCCTCACACAGCCTCATGTCTCCCGAGTACAGTGCTAGAGAGGAGAAATGGAGTCTTTGCTCCGGAGAAAGTGGGTGTGATCTGGGCCCACCCCTGCCCGGCCCCTCCTCCCTAGCTGTGTGACTTTGGTAAGTCACTGCCCTCTCTGAGGCTGTCTTCTCATAATCAAACAGGAAACACGGCCCCCTCCCTCCCCGCCCTGGAGAGCATAGGGATGACCAGGAAGGACACCTGCCAGACAAGTACGTGTCACTGGATGCACGCCAGGAAGCGGCCTGGAGCCAGACGGGTGGGGAAGAAAACAACCAGAGGAGGGGGCGGGAGAAAGCAAAAAAAAAGGCTTGAATTCTTACCTCCTGACGCTGCAAGCTTGAGGTCATCCGAGCCATCCTCATACGTGTACAGAGCCCTGGGGAGAGGGAGGGGTGGCTCTCAGAACTGCCAATTTTGGGTGGGGACAGCTCTAGGGAGGAGGAGGAGGGGAAGGGTGTTCTGGCCCAGCACCACGGCCTGACAATAGGGCTAGGCACTATTTCGCGGGGGAGGGGAGTGGGCACTGGCAGAAGAGGCCTGGGTCAGGTGGTTGAAGAAACTGCAGCCCATGTGCCTCGTCCTCCGAGCCCTGGCCCTGGCAGCCTACAAGCCAGCCAGCGGGTGTGAGATGGAGATTCCAAGGCGACAGTTCCTTGGTTACTGTTCCCTGGCTACCACACTGCTAGTCTCCCATTGGCTGTTGCTAGGCATGCGTCTGGGTACCCATTACCCCTCCCCTCTCAGCAGGGGAAAGAGGAGAGAGAACCTGGTGCTCACTCTGATCAGGGCATCCCCTGGTAACCATGGCAACCCGGCAACTGGCACATGATCGGCCCACCCCAACTACAGGCTCCAGAACACAAAGGACCCCAGGGACACGCCCTCGGCCTTCATCTCAGCCTCTCTGAAAGGTGGATGAGGTCACCCAGGCCACTCCTTCCCAGACAGTGGCCCATGGGTGATTTCAGTCTCCTGGCCTTCCAGCCCCTTGGCCACCTTGGCCCCAGCTGGGACCCTGGCCTCCTGAGAGTGTCAGCCTTTCCTTCAGCCTCAGCGTCACCGGAAAGCTGACCCAGCAGCCTTCCTCCTCCCTCCTCCTCCCTAGCTTCTTCTCCCCAGGCTGCAGTGCCACAGCATCCATTTCGTGGCAGGGAAGGCCAAGACGTGCGCTCCCACGGACCCTGCTGGAGAGGACAGGCCTGGGGCAAGGAGGGGCGGTGGAGGAGAAAGGGAGGGAGTCAGTGGGAGAAACAGGGAGAGGAGGAAGAGAAGAAGACAAGAGAAAGGAGGAAAATGAAGGGAGCAAGAGGAAATGAAGAAAGAAGAAAGAAAGGGAAGGGAGAGAAAAAGAAGGGCGGAAGAGAGAGAGAGGGAGGAGGAAGAAGGACGGAGGGCCTGGCCCAGCCCTTGGGGGTCGGCCCAAGCCAGTGCTAGGAACACACACACACACACACCCCGATTCCCAGAATCCCTCCCGCCTGAAAGGGACACAGGTGGGCTGCGAGGCGGGGAGCTCCTGGTCCAACTGTTGCCCAGGCCCCAGTGCTGGCAGCTGCTTCCCAGAACAGCTGTCCCGCCACCTGTCCAGCTGCCCTAAACCACCACTGGGAACAAAGGGCCCTCAGAGAAGCAGGGTCTGTCCCTCCCAACTCCACAGATGAGAAACTGAGGCAGAACTCCAAGGCCCTGATCCCAGATGGGGCTCCAGACGACGCACGCCTCAGGAATGAACGCCAGCCCCGCCAGCCCCTGGAGGGCTCCGAGGGCCCTTGCTGCTCCCAGGAACACCTGCCCCGCCCCTTCCACCCTTGGCCCTGGCCTGCCCACCTCAGCCACCTTCCTGGCTCCGGCCCTAGCCCTGACCTGGCAGAAACCACAGCTAAGGTCAACGCCTTCAGCAGGCCTTTAACTATGAGCTGTACACCTGCCCCTCCAGCTAGACCTCTGCACCGGCACCACACCCTTGGTCACACTGGACAGCTCCCTGCCACTGAGCATGGCTCCGACACTGCCCGCCCTTGAGGCTCTACATATGAGGCTCCCTTCACAGAAGGGCCAGAGCTGTCCCCTGCCCCGGCAGAAACCCCTCAGGCCCCGATGCCAGCTCCCCGGGAAGCTGTGTGCAGCGCCTCCGCAGACCACGTACCACAGCCCAGCAGGGACGGGCAGAGGCTTCTGAGCCCGCCCTCGAGCTCGCTGAGCCAGTGCTTCTCAAGACCTCAGGGTGGCCTGGGCAGGACCCACAAGAAGTCAGGAAGGGGAGAGGAGGCTCCGACCTCACCGCCAAGCCCGGGACACAGACGCTGCCCCGGGGCCTAACTCGAGAAGGCAGGACGTGAGTCAGTTGGCAGACACACTTCACACCAGGCTGGGTCCTGCACACGGTGGTGGCAGTAGGTGTTTGCGATCCTGACACAAACTCTGAGGAACCATCTAGGCCAGAGACACTGGACTGGAGTGAGGCGGCAGCTGGAACGGAGCAGCTCCAGGGAGGTGCTGGGGTCAGCTCAGACGAGAGGCTGAGGGAAGGCGGACCCCTCGAGAGTCCCACTCTCAGGAAGTCATAGCTGGAATAGCCCTGGATGTCCCTGATAGGGCTGAGCCCAAACCCTTCTTCTCCTTCTTGAGAGGGCCCGAGAGGAGCAGGTTCTTGTGTGGTCATACAGTGATTCATGTCACAGCCAGGGCAACACTGGCTTCCCCACTACACTGATGTCCTGGGTCACCTGTTCCCGGTAACTGGGCCGCAGTCCGTTTCAGAGGCCCTGCCAAGAAGCAGCCTGTACTGGCCTCTCCTGTGACTGAGCCCCCCAGCCATCACCACTCGGGGCAACAGGGAGGGAGGGCGATGACAAGCCCCTCCAGCCAGGCAGCAATTTTACCCAAGATGCCTCTCCTCCAGCCTCTGAGTGCAGGGTCTGCCCCGCCTCCCCGGCCGAGACCCCACCGCACCCCTCGCTCCGGCTGTGAGCACTCATGTCCCCACTGCAGGATCTGATCTTCACACCCTTTTCCCAAAACGCTATCTGGGCCCTTGGGACTGAAAACAAATGTGTGCGTGTGCGAGGGTGCGTGTCTGCATCTGTGTGTGTGTCCCACACAGAACCCAGATGGGGGGTGACGCACGCCAGGGATGAATAACTAGCTCTGGCCACATGGATACGGCACGGAGATGGGAGCCCAGGCCTCTGCTGAGTGTGAGGTGGGCCAGCGGTGGTGGTGTGGCCCCGCACTGGGCCTCCAGAGCTCTGCTTTAGGAGGTCAGGGGCTACGGCGTGATGGTAGACAGCACCCCTCAACTGAGGGCAAGTGAGACACTCTGAGATGGACGGTGGCCCCTGTCCAGGCAGGGGCCACCATAGTCCAAGGCCAGTTCCTCCACCAGGCTGAGCTGGCCACCTGCCCTGACTCTTCCCATGACCTCAGCCCCCAGGGCAGGGCGGAGACAATGGGTGGCCACCGGCCCACTTAGCCTGTGTCAGCCTCTCCTGTGACCGACCTGCAGAACAGGGGAGCCTGTCTCCCGCGTCCATCCCTCCAGGCAGGCCTGGCTGCCCGCCAGTGCTGCAGTACTGTGGCATGGACGCCTAGCCATTTGTCCCCTCCTCCAGCCCCCAGGTCAGTGTCCCTACCACAGTGCCCTCCCTTACTTGCGTAAGGCCAGCCCAAAGGAGGTCCCTCAGGCATGCCCTCACTCTGTGCCTCAGTTTCCTGCCTGACAGGGAAACTAGAGGTCTGGAAATGGAATGAGCACCTGCCCCAAGAGAGGAGTGTTTGGGGGAAAACGATTCCTGAACGGGGCAATGTGGACCCCCGGCTTTCCTACCATCCTGGAGATTCCAGCCCCAGGGCAGGGGGCCCACCCCTCCCAGAGCTCAGGGGGAGACCACAGCTGGGGAAGGGAGTGCCGGCAGCCCAGCTCCTCCCCAGCCAGGGAGCTGAGAGCCCCTTGCACCGGGCAATGGGGCCGAGGGCTCAGATCTACTCGGCCCCTCGTCCCTCCCTGGGAGCTCTCTCCAGGCTTGTGTGCGTGCCGGCTTTCTCCTCAGCTGGTCCTCCAGGCAGGAGTTCGGCCTCCTTGGCATCTCCCAGCAAAGCTGCCCAGTCCCTGAAATCCCCTCGATCCCTGCCTCCTCCGCGGCCGAGAGAGGAACCGGAGTCACTGGGCGGCAGCCATGTGGCAATGAACATCTCTGCATCACACCCCAACTCCGAGAGGCCCCCCGGTGGGCGGGGCTCTCGGGCCCCCAGCCCTCTCCGCTCCTCCCCCGCCCTAGCGTTCCTTTGTGCTGTGGCCGGTTGTCCAGGCTGGGCAAGGCACGCTGAGCTGGCTCCGCTAGCTGGGTCCCCGCCCCGTCCCCGCCCGGTCCGCACCCGCTCAAAGGTAGCGAAGGTGCCCTTGGCCGCCCCGTGCACACCTGTCCCCCGGGGCCGAGGCGGGGGATGGGCTCCTGCAGGGCCATGCGGCCCCGGGCCACACGTCCGGACCCCAAGTCCCTCGGGCCCGTGCCGGGCCACCGCTCCTACAGCGCGCCTGGGGCGGCCTCAGGGCGCTCGCGGCCGGCAGCGCCCCGCCCGGCCCGCCCGGCCCCTCCCCCGGCGCGCACAAAGGCAGCCCCTCCCGGTCCTCCCCGGTCGCTGCACCATTTCGGGGTCGCCCCCTCCCTTCCCGGCAGCCGGCTGGCGGGCCGGGTGGAAACAAAGGCGCGGCGGCGCGGGGACAAAGGGGCCGAGGGGCGGGGGCGGGGGCTCACCAGTCGGCCGCGCTCTCCTCCCGGATCACCTCCTCGTACGCCGCCAGCAGCTCCAGGCGGTGGCCGCTGAAGCTGACGCCGGCCATGCTGCGGGCCGGACCGAGGCCGAACGGACAGACGCACGGACGGACAGAGGAGGAGGGATGGAAGGAGGGAGTCACCGCCACCGCTGCCTCGGAGCCTCTGCGGCGAAGCGAGCAGAGCGAGCCAGCGGCCGGGGGAGGGGAGCCGGCCGGCGGGGGGCGGGGGGCGCTGGCTCCGCCCGGCTCGTCCCTCCGCGCTCGGTCCTAGCGCCGCCCCGGCCCGGCCCAGGGGGAGGTCCGCCCCCCCTTCCCAGCCTGCCCCGGGCGCCCGGGCGCCCCTCACCCGTAGCCCCTAGGCGCGCGCCGATCCGCCCCTCCGCTCCCGAGGCGGGTCCCACCCGCGTTCCCAAACTTCACCTACCGTGGCCCCAGCCTAGGTGCTCACACTCTTCCTCAGCCCCAAACCCAGCCGCGTCCCCAACCTTACCAACCCTCTGTAGGTCCGGCTTCATTCTTCTTACCAGTTCTCAGTCCCGATCCCAAATCCACTTCATTTGAATCCGTCCCAGCCTCATTCCATGCTTAACTTATCTCTCTCCTGGCCGCCCTCACCGCCTCCCACCCATCCCTGGTCCATCCCAGCCCAATTCACAGATCAGCACCCCCCACTCCGCCTCGTGGCACATCTGTGGCCCATCCCCACCTCTGAAAGGCCCCTTCCTACTCCCCCCCCCACCCCGCCACACACACACACGCTTTGGCACTGTCCATTGCCATCTGCGTCCCAAACCCAAGTCCAGCCCCATTCCCAACTCCATGCTTTGGCATGCAACCCCCCCACCCCGCCCCATTCACAACAGCCCATCCCTAGCTGCACCCCCTCAGTCCAGCCTGTCCTGGTCCCACGCTGATCCCAGTTCCCAAACACACCTCTCCATCCCCACCTCCTCGATCACTCCCAGCCCCAAGCCAGATCATTACCCCAGGACTGCCAGCCTCCTCCACCGCCCCTGCCCCACCCCTAGGCTGAGCACCCCCTCCCTTACCAGCTACCTCTTGGGCCCTCTTAGATAGGACCAACCTAGGAAACCCTCTGCCTTCTCTCCCAAGCCTCAGGCCTCCCGGATGATCCCATGCAGACTTCCTCCCAGTTGCAACATCTCAGCCCAGACTCCCAGGGCAGGACTACTCCAGGGACATGCTAGGACCAGCCTCCTGGCACCTTTATTTCCCAAAGCTCTGACCCCGGAGACCATGGGGGCCCCAGTGGAGTCTCCTGCAGCGAGTAGGCACAACGGGCAGGACCTCCTGAAGCATCGTTTAGTCCTGGCGGAAGAAGGACCCTGCAGGCCTCCCCAGTTCTCGGAAGTCTTTCCCACCACGTCTTCCCAGGGGAAGTGATAGAACCTGAGCAGTGATCTAGTCTAATCAGGGAGGCGGAGGAGGAGGAGGAGGTGATTCAGGTGGGTCTCCAAATTCTGAGCTGGCCAAGAGGAGAAAGAGCGTAGTGTGTGTGCTGACCTCCAGCAGTGGTTCCCAGAGCTTTGGAGTAGGGCGACCCTCTTAAAACTCAAAATATTTCTCAGATTCCTGCCTGGGGGTTCTCTGTACCCACTATGCCCATGGGCCTCTGGCCCTGGAAGTTTCTCCACAGCCCCCAGTTGGAACAAGGTCTAGGCAGGGTCAGAGGATTTGGGGGAGGGAGAATACACCACAGCAGGGCTAAAGAGGCCTGGGACAAGTAGGTAGGGGGACCTTGGGCCTCCTTTGACTTGTCCCAGCTCAGAATCCACACACACCCCGTCCCGCCCTCAGCCCCTTCCCAGCCTCCTGCTCACTCAGTTCCACATCCGCAATGCAGAAGCTGGTGCTTTCCCTTCCTCAGATTCCTGCATCTCCCTATCCCCCGACGAATACTCTCCAGCCACACCCACTGTCACCTCTGTCATCTGTATTTCCAAGTAAACTCCTAATTTTATTTTTTAATGGACTTTAGAGAGAGAGAGAGAGCAGAAGGGAGAGAGAGAGAGAGAGAGAGAAAACATCAACTGGTTGTCCCACTTATTTATGTACTCATCGGTTACTTCTTGCACATGCCCTGCCCGGGGATTGAATCTACCACCTTGGCATATTGGGGCAATGTTCTAACCAACTGAGGTACCCAGCCAGGGCTACTAAATAAACTTCTAATTTTAGAACAGTTTTTGATTTACAAGTATTACAAAGATACTGTAGCCCAGAGAGACCCCCTCGGCGGGAGGAAGAGGGCTGCCTGCTTGGCTGCCTGGAGCCCACCCTGGTCTTCTTACCCTTCTCCCTGCACGTCATCTTCCTCTGAGAATGCATGTCTCCACACTCAGTGGCCCTGTGGGCGTGGGGTGACTACTAATCACTCCGAGAGCCTGCCTCTTTCCAGCCCTGAAACCCGCCCACCCAGCCTTGATGTCCTCCTTGGAGTCCTCCGGCAGGGTCGGCCTCTCTCCCACCCACAGAGGGTGAGCTCCCCACACACATACTGGGGTGCTGGCCCAATGGCTTGTGGGTCCCCAGAGTGAAAAAGACAACAAAGGTGGAGGATTCAGACCAGAAGCTGGTCACTTGCTGTGTGACCTTAGTTATAGCGCTTTTCCTCTCTGAATTTTCTCTTTGATAACATGCTGTGAGGATAAAATGTGACTGATTGGAGGCTTGGAAAGGGAGAGCCCCTCCTTCCCTCCTCACAGCCTCAAGCCCCTCCACCTCACCCCCTTTCCTGCTCTGTGCTCCCCACAACTCTCAGGGAAGCCGCAAGGCTGACAGCGGGTCTCCACACTTTTTCAGCACTGGCTGGAGGAGCCTTCTCGGCCCTCATCCCGCCTCTGGAAGTTCCTACCAAGTACATCTTCAAAAGTGTCGCCTCTGCTCTGGCCGGGTGGCTCAGCTGGTTGGAGCGTTGTCCTGTACACCCTAAGTTTGCATATTCGATCCCGGTCAGGTGCATATGGGAGGCAACCAATCAATGTTTCTCTCTCACGTCCATGTTTCCCTCTCTCTCTCTCTCAGAATTAATAAACATCCTCAGGTGAAGATAAAAAAAAACAAAACAAACAAACACCTGCCTGGCTGGTGTAGCTCAGTGGATTGAGCGTGGGCTGCAAACCAAAGGGTCCCGGTTCAATTCCCAGTCGGAGCACATGCCTGGGTTGCAGGCCAGGTCCCCAGTGAGGGCCATGTGAGAGGCAACCATACATTGCTATTATTTCTCCCTCTCTTTTGCCCTCCCTTCTCCTCTCTCTAAAAATAAATAAATAAAATCTTAAAAAAAAACCCCTGCCCCCTCATTCTTCCCAGGTGTGGGTCCTGGCACACCTGGCATGGAGTCAGCCACTTCCCATTAGCTGGGTGACTGACCAGCTGATTGCTGCCCAGACCTTGCAAACCGAGTGGCCTTAGACTCATTGCTTGACCCTTCTCGTGTCATTGAGGATGACAATGATAGCACCTACCACACAGGGCTTGTTTGAGGATCTCATTTGGTTGTTTTTTTTTTAAGATTATTTATTTATTTATTTTTAGAGAGAGGGGAAGGGAGGGAGAAAGAGAGGGAGAGAAACATCAATGTGTGGTTGCCTCTAATGCACCCCCCACTGGGGACCTGGCCCACAACCAAGGCATGGGCCCTGACTGGGAATCGCACCAGCGACCCTTTGATTGAGTGCAGGCCAGCACTCAATCCACTGAGCCACACCAGCCAGGGCATCTTTGAGGATTTTAAACAGTATCTGAAAAGTGCTTAAAATGGCAAATTGACATGTTGGCTGTTATTACTGTTTTAGAGATGGGAAACGTGAAGCTCAGAGAAGGGCAGTGACTTGCCCTGAGGCACACAGCTGGTGATGAAGTCTGGATGGGAACCCACGTGTGCCCCCCCCCATCTCTCGTCACTACAGCATACCACAGGCCCTCCTCACTTCCCCTTCTGCCACGGGAAATCAGCTGGATGTGGCTCCTCGGGCGGCTGCTAGCTGCAGGGTGTAAGGAAGGAGTCAAGGGGCAGGGCTCCTGGGTGTGGAGCACCTGGGTGAGTGCGCAGTGTGGTGGGTGACCACAGTCAGGCATCCTTGTCCCAGAAGATACCCTGGGGCTGGGAGACTGGAGAAAACGCTGACAGCCCCAGCATGTTCAGTAAGAGAACTTACAGGTGAGATGCACCTTGGGTGGCAGCAAGATGGCCTGGAAGTCCTGGGTGCTGTGCAGACACTAGCGGTTCTAAAGGACAGGGCAGGATGGGTGGAAGCACTAGGGTGAGACCCTCCCTGGGACCCTCCCCAGATAAAAGGAAAATGCCTTTGCATTCTTGCTCAGTGACGCAATTGACGGCCTGTTCCAGGAACTGCAGGAGCTGCGCACAGCCGGGATTGGGGAGGCAGGGCGGGGGCGGTGATCAGACAGGCTCTGAGGGGTCGGTGAGAAGCAGTCTCTGTTCTGGTCCTGAGGTCCTAATCCGGCTGGATCTGGCCTGGGGGTCCAGCAGTAGTCGCGCCATTGAACAGTCGATCTCTGTCCCACAATCCCTGCCCCAGTCTTCTGGCTGATTTTCCACTTCAGGCTCCAGAGGGGAGCGTGTCTGGGCCAGACCCAGTGACCACTGCGGGGATGGACACACAATCCAAATCAGTGCAATGGGCATCAGCCAGAGACCTTAGCTGGAGTCATTAAGAAAGTCTCCACCGGGGCCACTGAGCATGGAGCCCGCGGCCAGAGCGACGGGGCGAGCCTCTGGAGAATAGGGCCAGCAAGAAGCTTGGAGAGATCGGGAGAGAGTACACTGGGGAGACTACGGATAACACCCGTTGTGCCAGATCCCGCCATAGCTGAACCTTTTCTGTTAAATGAGACAAATTCTCCGTTTCTAATTCAACCAGTTTGAATGGCAGCTGGAAGAGTCCTTTCTCATGGACACCAAACAGTGGTCACTGTTGTCTGTGGCAAGGGAAATAGGTGAGTTGACCTTCTAGTCCCCCAGGCTTTGAGCGGGAGATCCAGACTGGTCCTGGGGCCCTCCCTGAGCACTCTGCAGCGAGCCCACTGCACAACCTCCTGGGGCTGGCCCCAGCCTCTCGCATTCTCCCCAGGCTCCCAGCAGGCACCTTCTTGTCCCACCAGGCCCCTGGAACCCTAGCACCCCTCAGCCCCCAAGTGGGAAGGGCTCCACCTCCACTCTCACAGTGAGCTGCGGACTCCGCATGGCTGCCGCTCCCTGTGTGCCGAGGGCTCAGCTCCTTCCACAGCAGGGCCACGTGGAGGGGCCCACAGGCGCGTGTACCCACGTGCGTTCCAAAGCCACACGGCACTGAGGAGGCAGGACCAGAGTCATCTGTTCCTGCCTCTGTTCTCTGCACTCTGGTGAAGCAGCTCCTCGCCCTCCGCCGCGTCTCTGACTTCAAATGAGCTCCAGCCGCTCTGAGCTGGAAAAAGCCCGTATCTTGCTGGCTGTCTCCCCAGTTGCCCACTCAGTCCCCTGCCGTGGGCTCTGCTCCCTCAGCTGGGGGGATTGCACTCTCCAAGGGTGCTAATGGCCTCCCCTGCCACACACCAGTTCCAGGTCACTGTGGCTTCTCTCGCACAGCTGTGATCCCTGCAGCTCTGGTGGGGGCACCCCGGTCTTTGATCTTTGGAGCAGCAGAGCTGGGGCAATCCGGCTGGACAGCCCTGGACAGGCCACTTTCCCTCCCTGAGTCTCAGGTCCCTCACCTGAAATGTGCCTTTAAGGAGATGTCTTGAGTATGTTCCAAGGATTAAATGAAATGTGCATCAGCGATTGCTCTGTGGGTCCTGGCGGGTAGCCGTTCAGAGCAGGGGCCCACTTCCATCCAGGGGAGCTCCTTTCTGAGGTTCAGTCCCCAGCTCTCTGCTCTTTACTGTCCCCTTACATCTGCCCACCTTCCCTTGGTGCAGAGAGGACTCTCCACCCCTCTTGGCTCTCAGCTGAGCTGGGGGCTGCCGGTCCCCCTGGCCACACAGCCCAGCCTGAGAGAGCTGTCTGCACTCTCCTTCCACGTCCTCACCACCCTGCCTCTCGTTCCTCTAACCCTGGCAGCGGCCCAGCTCTCTGCTAAACTGATCTGGCAAATGTCACCTTGTTGCGAAATGCCACGGGGCTCCTGGCCTTATCTGCCTGTTCTACACTGTCTGTCGGCAGGTTCTGGAAACACTCCTGCCTGGCCTGGGCCCGCAGGCCCCAGCTGTTGTCCTCTGCGCTGCTCGCTCCTGCCTCTTCTGCCTCCTGTCTATGCTGGGGGCCCTAGTTGCTCTCACATTGGATTTGACCCACATCTGTTATTCTTTTATTTTTATTTATTTATTTAGATTTTATTTATTTTGAGAGAGCGAGGAAGGGAGGGAGAAAGAGAGGGAGAGAAACATCGATGTGCAAGTGATACATCAATTGGTTGCCTCTCACATGCCCCCAACTGGGGACCTGGCCGGAAACCCAGACATGTGCCCTGACTGGGAGTCGACCCAGCGACTTTTCAGGTTGCAGGCTGGTGCTCAATCCACTGAGCCACACCAGCCAGGGCTATTATTTTTTGAGTAGGAGTGAAAAAGAAATCTTAGTCGCTATCATTCAACCACCAGATTTCACGTTGACGTCAGAATCTCTGGATGCTGTTGACAAATTGGCAGACCCGGCCACAGCTCCGCGTCACTGCGTGGCCGCCCTCTGCTGAGGCTGAGGGCGCCTGCCTGGAGAAGGCTCCCCCAGGACTCCAGCAGCACTCACCATCTACCCCTGTGATCTCGCTGGCTTGTATCCATGGCAACCAGGGGTGGACCCAGGGCTTCATGGTTGAAGGGAAGTTAGAGTCCATTTCACCACGGAAGTGAAAGACGCTGTTTAATATGCTACAGATGTCCAGGTTGAAAGAAAACCACATCCCACCTGCTTTCTCTTGGGGTCACCTGCCTGGGTCCAGCTCCCAGCCCTCCTCAGGCACCAGTTACAAGCATCTGGGATGACTGCCCCAGACCTGTCCCAAGCGGAAATGGAATCCAAGGTGAATCCAGACTGGAATCTTGAACCATTCCCTGATTTGTCTCCTGAATGTTCCACAGGCACCTCATTCAGTCTTTCAACAAGCATTCCTTGGCCACCCACTCTGCACCAGGCACTGCCCCAGGCTCTGATGAGACATCGTGAAAATAACACAGGGAGCCCTGCATGCATTCCCCAGGGTCCTCAAGAGAACACAACAGAACCTGAGTTGTCCTGGCCTAGTTTGGGCCCTCTCCTGTCTCTCTCCATCCAGGCCAGGCGACAATCCCCCCAGGGTGACAGAAGGCACCAGTAAGAAGCAAGAGCCCCTACACAGTTCAGATCAACACCTGAGTCTTCAGATGTCAAGGTACCAGGCAGAAGTGACTTTCCCAGGGGCACCCACTAGTAAACAGTGCTCAGTGCCAGCCCCTCCCAGGACAGAGCCAAGAGCTCCAGGCCTGGCATCTACCCTAGATCGTGGCTCGGTGGCTGTGCGAACTGGGCCAGGTCTCCTAACCTTCCATCTAAAAAACGAGAGTAATTGCAGACACTTCACGGGGTTGCTGGGAGGGTCGCAGGAGACGATGTAAGCAACGGTTAGGAGAACCGGACGCCCAACAGACTCGCCTGCCTGCCTCTCCCGAGCCCGCACCACCTCAGGCTCCACTCTAGGCTCCCTGGGAACTGGCGCCAGGTCCCACCTCTGCTGTGTCGCTTCCTGCTCCTCTCTTCCTGACCCCTAGCCGCCTTCCCAGTCTCCTGTTCACTCTACTCAGGGCCAGGGCTCCTTCTACCAGTTGAACCTGGTTGCTTCACTGTTTCAAACACTTCTGTGTCCCAAACCACACCCCCTAACCCCCACCTTGTCCTCGGGAGGCAGTCCCAGCTCCTCAGCCTGCCACTGTGGCCTCCCAGGACCTGGGGTCTCCTTCTCCAGCCCCCTCCCCTTTCTCAGCAGCGGCTGTCCAGCAGATGGACAGCAGATGGCACCTCCGGGTCCCATCTCCGTGGATCCATCTCAACTCCTCTCCTCTGACTTCCACACCAGGCCGGACCAGGCTGGCCCCACTCCTGTAGGTAACTAGGCCCAACACACGGAGTCCCATTGCTCTCCTCCCACTCGCCAAGAGCCCTGCACGTCGTCACAGGGACTGCCAGGACGGTCTGCCCTAGGAAATCCAGCGCACCCTGCCTGCCGCGTGCCTCAAATCCCAGCGCTCCTTGTGCACAGCAGGGAGGCACAGACAGCACCCAGCTGGATACAGGTTTATTGTGGCGCTGGGCATGGACAGGGCCAGTGTGGCCAGCACTGTGTGCTGTGGTGGGGGAGTGGGGAAGACAAAGGCGGTGAGGCAGGGCCCAGGGAACCCCAGGAGACAGGACTGGGGTGATCTTTGCCAGCCCTACCCAGAAATCTGGTGGGAAGACTCCAGGAACAGCAGCCCCTCCGGGCTGGGGAGGCAAGGCATCAGTGGGCTGGAAGGGTCACACGTGGGAGAAGGCGTGGCTCTTGCAAAGGGGCTTGTCCTTCTTGGAGTAGAAAGTCTTTCCTTCCAGGTTGATCTGACATATCTGGGGACAGCCACGGTCCAATCAGTTGGGGTTGGGGGTGGCAGGAGAGGGCCCTTCCCAATCTCTCATGAATCCCGGATGCAGGTGCTGGGAAGGAGGGGGGCGAAGCACAGGGTGCTGAGGGCTAACCCGAGTCTGAGGGGTACTCACGGCGCACACAAAGCACGTGTCATGCCAGCTGAAGCCCAGAGCCTCCAGAAAGCGGTCGCCGGCATCTATCTTGAAGTCACAGCCTCGGCATTTTGTGCCAAACATCTTCTCATAGTCTGGGAGGGGTGAAGGCGGAGAGGAAGGAGGAGCCGGGTGCTCACAGGCCCTGGCCCCGCCCCCTCTGCCTGGCCCCACCTCTTCGTACCTCGCTCGCAGTAGGGCGCCCCTTCTTCCATGTAGAAGGCCCTGTTCCGAATGGGTGTCTTGCAGGCCGTGCATGTGAAGCAATGCACGTGCCAGGTCATCTTCAGGGCATGCATGATTTCCTGGGAGGAGATGACAATCACCTGGCGGCTCAGCCCACTCCTGCTTGGAGCGCGGGACACAGGGAAGCTGGCCTTGGGCCCACTCCCTTCCCACAGTAACTGTTACCTCTGCACACCCACCCTCCCATGGCCTGTCTCCAACCCTGAGGTCTCCGAGTGACGTCCACTATGCCTTTGACTGGACACGTCCAAAATCCGCACACCCCTAACCTGCTCTTCCCACAGCTGCCCCCACCTCCGTTTTCCCCAACTCTAGCCTTCTGTGCCTGCTCAAGCTGAATTC
This sequence comes from Micronycteris hirsuta, assembly GCA_004026765.1. Taxonomy (NCBI): domain Eukaryota; kingdom Metazoa; phylum Chordata; class Mammalia; order Chiroptera; family Phyllostomidae; genus Micronycteris; species Micronycteris hirsuta. The sequence goes on from PVJI01001690.1 coordinate 89,185, forward strand.
CCTTCTCTCACAGCCCACATCAGGCCCACCAGGAAACCCTGTTAGGTCTACCTTTGAGATGCATCCAGATTCTGACTTCTCACAGCCTTCCTGACACAGGGTGAGTTTTAACATCTCTGGCTTGGGTGACCCCATAAAACTGGCCTCCACCGCCTCCCTCTGCTCCTACAGACAGTCATCAGCCCGAGCCAGGCCCATCCCCGCTGCTGGAATCCCTGTGTCTGCTCCACACCTCTCTGAGCAAAAGCCGGAGCCTGTGGAGGGCCCAGAGCATGGCAGGTCCGGCCTCAGTCCCTCTGCTCCCCTCAGAGCCACTCGCCTGTGGTCAGTGCACCAGGCACGCCATGTTGGGGCTGCACACCTGCCGTCCCCTCTGCCGGGACTGCTCTGCCCAATACCTGCAAGGCTCAGCCCTTACCTCCTGCGTTTCTGCTCCAACGTCACCTCCTCCATGAGACCCACTCTGACAAACAGCTTCACCCTCCTACCTGCCTTCCCAACACCACCCCCAATGCCTTTAACCCTGCGTGCCCCCCTTCCCATGACCACTTTTCTTACTAAGATAAATTACCAGGTAATTTACCTGTTCTATCTATTGCTTCCCATCTGCCTGTCCTCACCTCTTTCTGCTCAAATGTAAGATCCAGGAGTGCGTGTGACCCCAGCTGTTCTATTAGCTGACGTGTCCCACCAGCACCTGGCCCTGCAGGTGCCCATCCACAAGAGCTGTGAGTGGAGTTAACCAGCCCCACTGTGGCAGGGGGGGAGCAGAGGCTCATGGTGGGGTCCCCTGGGATGCTCTCGTCAACCAGGGCTGCAGCACTTTGATCTGGGGCAGAGGGCAGCATGCATCCCCAAGGGGGGTCAGATCTGAGGGTTAAGCCTTGCTTCTGAGCTGCTGACTTGGCCATCAGCTTCTCCTTGACATTTGGTTCCTTCCCATGGGAACTGAGAACCCAGCGCCGGCCTTGGCAGGGTTGCTGAGGATGACCCCACGTTTGGAGCTGGGAGTCCCAGAGCCGGTGCCTGCCAGGGCCAGGTGGTGTACACAACAGGGCACAGTGGGGACAGTGGCATGGGGCGCACCTGTTTGGCCTGGAGGGGCAGTGCTGAGCAGTTCATTCTAGAATGCCTGTAAGGACCAGGTCGAAATCTGTGTGCTAAAGTGAAATTGGATTTTAAATGCTGGCCGTCCATTTAAAAATGGAAGCATGTGCCTGGCCAGGTAACTCAGATGGTTAGATCATCATTGTGACGCACAAGGGTTGAGGGTTTGATCCCCGGACAGGGCACGTACAAGAATCAACTAATGAACCCTGGCTGGTGTGGCTCAGTGGGTTAAGTGCCAGCCTGAGAACCAAAAGGTCACCAGTTTAATTCCCAGTGGGGGCACATGCCTGGGTCGCGGGCGGGTCCCCAGTTGGGGGCACATGAGAGGCAACCTACTGATGTATCTCTTGCACATCGATGTTTCTCTCCCTTTTTCCCTCCATTCCTCCCTCTAAAAATAAGTAAAAATCTTAAAAAAAAAAAAAAAGATTCAATCCATGAATGCACAGATAAATGGAACAACAAATCAATGTTTCTCCCTTCCTCTCTCTCTGAAATCAATAAATGAAGGCCCTGGCCGGTGAAGCTCAGTGGATTGAGCATGGGCTGCGAATCAAGGGGTCGCTGGTTCGATTCCCACTGGGGACCATATGAGAGGCAACCACACATTGATGTTTCTCTCCCTCTCTTTCTCCCCCCTTCCCTTCTGTCTAAAAATAAATAAATAAAATCTTAAAAAAAATCAATAAATGAAATTTAAAAACATTTAAAGTAAATAAATAAAAATGGAAGAGTGTGAACCAAGCCAGATCCAAGTGCAGACACCGCTCTGTCCACGACACCCGTGTCACACCTCAGGGCCACCCAGCTGGGGCTTACTGCCACTTCAGTCAGTGAGGCCCAGAGAAAGTGATTGCCCCAACAGATGGCAGAACTGGGTTTTGTGCCCACACCTGGTTGACACCAAAACTGGCTCTTCCCACTGCCTGTGACAGGGCAGGGCTGAGGCAGGAGTGTGCAGGGCCCGGAGCTGGGCCGGAGGGCGCACGCCAGGGAGGCCAGCCTTCTGTGGGGATGCACAGGACCTGTGTACCAGTAACTAATGTCCATTCTACCGACCGGTTCCCTACATTTGTCTGCCTCTCCCACCACCACGGCCCCGGCCCCAAGAGCCTCAGTCCCCTCCCCACAGCTGTCGCTCCCTGGCTGAGGCACACGGGGCCTCACCAGCCCCCAGCTCCAAACTCCTGACACAGCCCCTGCCCACCTCTCCTCACACCTTCCCAGGTGCTGCCTTGTGACACAAGCTATTCCTTCTGCCCGCAGCACTGTCCCTGCTCCTTCTCCAAGCTCATTCCTACACGTCTGAGGTCCAACTTAGAGGCCACTTCCATCCACTCCTTCAGGTGTTTACTTGACCACCGCCTATGTGTGGACACAGCAAAATGTGTGAACAAAACAGCCCTGGTGCCAGGCTAGGTTCCAACCTGGGGAACATCTGGGACGAAAGGACTGAGGGGTAGCAAGTCAACTAGGGCGTCTGGCCCGGTGGGAAGGGTGGGCATCCAGGCAGGTGTCCCTGAGGAAATGATATGCGAGCCCCTGATGAGAAGGAACGAAGTAAAGGGGGCGCGAGGGCGTCCCTGGCAGAGGATGGCCCGCGTGAAGCCCTGAGATGAGGTGGGCGCAGCACCTGGAGCTGGGTTACCAGGGTGAGGGGGACTGGTGGTGAGCGGTGAGCCTTGAGCACCTGGGGTCCCAGATGGCCCCGGATCAGGACAGGTTCTTTCTAACGTGTCCCTCATCCCCCAGAATGCCCTTCCAACCCCGCTGAACAAATGCGATCCCCCCCCCCCCGAGTTTCTCCCCGTTCTCCACCCTGAGCTCCAAGGACAGGCAGTCCCCAGCACCCACGGCGGGCTGGGGCGGTCAGCCTCCTGTCCAACCACGGAGAGTGAGAGTGCTCTCTGGAGTCTGTCAGGGCTGCAGTCCCTGCCAGAGGGGAAGCTGAGGCCACAGAGCCACTGCAGAACCACTGGCCTGGGCTGGGCAGAAGCAGGGGTCGCCATCGAAGCTCACTCCAGGACCCGGGAGCCAGCCTGTGCTGCGAGCCTCAGCTCCTCAGCTGTGACCGGGGCAATGAACCCGTCCCCTCAAGACTTGTGGGGTGGGGGCAAGCAGGACAAGAGTGCAGTGCAAAGCAGGCAGAACAGTAGGGCCTTAATCAGTAGAGAGCAAATCCAGACGCCCAGCTCACGGGTGTCCCTGGGGTCCAGCCCATTCTCCAGAAGAGCTCAATGGGGTGTGACCTAGGCTGGCAGGGAAACAGCTGTGATTGTGAGCAAAACTCCCTGGTCTATAAGGGAGTAACCCAACTGTCTTCACAGTAGGACAGTGAAGCTGGATGCCCACATGCAGGAAGTATCCACATGACCTGTCACTAGACTGATGAAGACTGGTAACATCCATTCTCCCATCTAGTGACGAAAGCTCCGCTCTTTGCTGGGCACACATCTACCCAAAATAGACCTATTTCCTAGCCTCCCTGGCCCCTCAGTGCCGACAGGATAGGACTCGTCTACCCATCCCGCCACTCACAGACCCTACTCACGCCTGTGATCTTTTTCTTGCACTTGGCACAGCTAGGCGCGTAGCGCATGTCATAGCAGGGCGGGCAGAAGATGGCACCCTTCTCCTCGAAGAAGCCGCCCTCTTCCAGGACAGTCCCGCACTGGCTGCACACAAACTCCTCGGGGTGGTAGGCGTGGCCCAGCGCCACCAGGTAGCGGCCCCTGGGGGCAGGCGAGGGCGGTGAGAGGGAGTGGATACAAATGAGGTGGGGCTCCCGGCTGGAACCCAAGAGGGTTTACTGAACACCTATTCTGAAGCCTGAAGGGGAAGTTCCCCAAAGAAGGGAGAAAATAGGCCTGGGACAGGCGACAATAAGGAAGCTGCATCCCTGTAAGGCAAAGGAGGGAGTGGGGCAGTGCTGGAACAGGGAGCAGGGCCACAAAGAGGGTTACACTCAGGGGTGGGGGCCTGCAGACCTGGGCCCAGTGAGATGAACTGGAGGCAGCGGGGAGCTGAGCCAACCCAGGTGCCCACCCTGTTCTGCTGCCTGTTCTGCCTGGCCTGGGCAGGGGCCCAGAAGTCCTGGATAAATGGACATGGTCTGCAGAGCATCAAAGTTGACAGGAGTCCAGAGCAGGGGGAGAGCGGAGACCTAGGAAGCCTCTTAGGTCTGGTACATGGACTCTATGGGCGTTTTATGGCCCTGCTGGACCCCAGGGAGCAGTGCAGAGACAGAGGGGCCCCTGGCCTGTCTGCTGAGAGCAGAGGCTTAGCAGAGCTAGCGGGAGGGAGAGGCAGAGGGGGGCCCTTCTTTGCCCGGGAGCCACTCCGATGCACAGTGGCACTTCTTCCGTTTCACCAGGGTAAACACTGATAGACGCTGATGTGGGGAGGGGGGATGTGAGGTAGGATTAAGAATCTGAGGACCCAGGCCAGGTCCCTCCCCCCAACTCCAGCTGGGAAGGAAACCTTATCCTTGTGCAGTAGCAGCTGAGATGAGTGGGGAGAGAGACGGGGGCAGGGGCAGCAGTGATCAGGAAAGACACTAGGACCAGGCGTCAGGACAGGGAAAGACCAGGGCAGGAAAGGAACAGGGCCACCCACCGGATGACCTTGTGGCACTGGTGGCACACAGGAGTCTTGCCATTGCTGCCACTGCCCCCTCCTGTGCCCCCTCCAGCAGCTGCCTGCACGATGGAGGTGCGGTTCTGCAGCGGCGTGGGCGTGGCAGGCTGGCTGTGCCGGGTCAGCACAGTGCTCGTCTTGTCTGGGGCGTAGCGCTCAGCAAACGCAGGGTCCACAGCCCAGGGTGGGCGGCTGGTGGGGCTGGGGGTGGTAGGGCCTGCCAGAGCCAAGGAAAGTGGCTCCAGGGGGTGCCCAGGGACCCCAAAGGACAGGGGATAGAGCCCAGGGCAGCTTGGAGGGGCCCACCACCCCTATGCCCCTGGAGGTTACCCACCCTTCCCCAGGCCCCAGCCCACTCTCTCTCACCAGACCAGGGTTCCTGAGGTGTGGCTGAGGCTGGGACTGGGGCTTCTGTCCTGGGTACCTGGCTGCAAGATCTGCCATTCAAGGCACTGTATGACTGGGTCTCCTAACAAGACCCCCCTCCCCAACCTTGGTCCTGCTGGCCCCCTAGGAAATGCCTGGGTGCATGACAGCTATTGGGCTGGACTCCAGCTTTCACCGGGGTGGGGATGGGTGAGGCAGCTTCTCCTAGCCAGGCTCCAGCAGGCTCATCTGGTGCATGGGGCTGGGGGGCGGAGCAGGGCTTTTGCTTCCGGGGCAACTCTTGGAACTCTCTCATCCCTGAGACCCTGCTCTGACAGCAGGGCCTCCTCTGTCAGCTACCACCTCCCACTGAAAGCCAGGCTGGCAGGGCCCACACTGGGGGTACACCATCTAATACCCCCACTCCCAAAACACAAACCAAGCCCACAAAGACAGAAGACAGAGGCAGAGACAGCAGGACTGAGAGTGTTTATTTCCATGCCCAAGCTGGCACAGACCTGGCAGACGGCAGCACCAGAGGGCAAAGAGGGAAGGCAGTGGCAGATGAAGCCAGCCGTGTGCCAGGCGGGCAGCCAGAGCCAGGCCAGTAGGAGGTTCAGTCCAGGGGCAGGAAAGGAGTGGGTCAAGGAGGCAAAAGCTGGAGGCACCAGGGGGTGCCCTGGGCAGGAGGAACAGAGAGACAGAGGCAGAGAGGACAGCTGGCCGGCCAGCACCGGGCTACGACTGCACATTGAGCACGTGGGCAGAGCGCTGGTGGTGCCAGTCCCGGAGGCGGGTGTAGCGTGGGCTCTGCAGCTCCAGGACATACTTTTCCCTGAGGGGCAGAGAGAAGGAGGAGGAAGTGGAAGGCAGCAGAGATGGAAGGGAGGAAGGAAGGAGAGAAGGAAGGAGAACGGAGAGCTCTGGCTGGGGCTCCAGAACAGACACAGGGTGGTGGCTGGAATGGGAAGGCAGGGATGAGAAAGAGGGGCCGGTGCCACCCTTCTTACCTTGACTTCTTCAGGTGCTCCTCATCCGGGTCTTGCACTGAGAAGGCAGAGGCAGGCATTGAACAAGAGAAGACAGAGGGCCACCCCAGCCTCAAGCCCTGGCTGAGCCCAGACCCAGGCTGGGGGACAGGAGGAGAGTCTGCCCTGCCCTCAGCCACCACTTACTGAACTCGGTGCCTGTGAGGTGGGCGAGGATGCGGAAGGAACGGGATTGGCCCGTTCCAGGCCTCGGCCGCCAGTCCTCCGTGTCCTCCATCAGCCGCTGCTTGCTGGCGTCTGGGACCAGCGGTCGGAGCGGCTGTCTGTGGGGAGGGTGTGGCTCAGAACCTCATGCTAGGGGTGGGCAGTGGGGCAGCCCCTCCCTGGAGTTCGTACTTGTGGGCTATGGTGATGAGAGACGAGGAAAGGCAAGGTTGGGTGGATGAGGGGGTAGATAAGTGAGAGGGAAGGAGGGCAAACAGGGTGAGGAGCCAGGGCGGGGAGGGGCCACTGCCCAGAATGCCAACAGGAAGGAAGAGAGGAACAAGCAGAGGGGGCTCACTGACTTGTCAGGGGTCTGCACCTGTGAAGGAAATAGACAGATGGGACAGATAAAGGAAAAAAGAGGCAGACATATGGGAAGAAAGACAGCAAGGGTCAGAGTGGCAGGGGGCAAGGCTGCACTGAGTGTCTGGGGCTCAGTGGGCCTCAAACCACACCCCAGCATGCCAGCGTGGGGAGCTGGTTGGCTCAGACCTCCCAGGAGGGCACCGCCTGGGCAAGAGCCCCCGCACCCCACACCCCCTAGTAGGGACCCTGAACCTGCAGGCCCCGCTCTGGCCACCAGGGGCCGCTGCCGCACGGTACCAGCCCGGCTAAGGTGCAGAGCGGACAGAGCAGCAGCGGATGGACAGAGCTTGGGCGGTGGGCAGTGGGCAGGCAGGACTGACATACCCATTCTGCTGCGGGGCACTGTCAGCGGGCGGGGGTGCCCCGAAGGGCCGCGCAGTCTTGTTGAGGGAAGCGCTGGGTGCAAAGGTGTACCGCGGGGAGTCCGTGGCGGGGATCTGGGCCTGGGCGGAGACAGAGCCGGGCAGGGCCCGCGGGGTTGTGGGAGGCCTGGGCCAGAGCTGAGGAGAGGGGTGCTCCAACCCTGCTCCTACACATCTGGATGAAGCTTTTGGGGAGGGGGTGACTTGGGTTTTAAGGAGCCCACTTGGGAGCAATGATTTTGGCCCACAAATGCCGCGAGCAGCACAGGCCGGGGGAGGCAGGCAGAGGCAGCATGGACAGATAGGCAGACGTGCATGGTCGCACCGTGCGGCAGCCCTGACCCAACTCCCAGTTCTCCTCACTCTCCCGGAATCCAGCTTCCGCCCCCTACTCCCAGACAGGGTTGGGAGTACTGAGGCGGCTGTGTGGGGAGGGCAGGCCAGCCAGGGGTCCAATCCCACCCCATCACCGCCCAGAGGGCCCAAGCTTGTCCCCTACCTTCTGTGGTTTGCTCTGAGCCTGCTGAGCCCTGGAAGAGAACCGGAAGGGGTGACAGAGGGCCACGCCCAAGGGCGACCCGCCAGCGGGTGGGCCCGAGCCCCCATACCTGCTGAGGCCCAGGCTGAGGCGCTCCCCACAGGCTCGGATCTTGTTCTGGGCCTCAATGTGTGTGAGCCCTCCAGCACTCTCACCATCGATACTCAGCACCCAGTCGCCCACGGCCACGCCAGCCTGTGCGGCCTTGCCTCCAGGAGTCAGCTGTGGAGATGCGAGGGTCACCAGGGTGCCAGACTGCAGACCAAACCGCAGCCCCGGTTGTCAGCCTGCCGAAGCCGCCCCACTTCAGAACCCAGAGGCCTCTTCGTCCAGCACATTCCAGGCAGCTGTTGGATACTAAAGCGATCTGGGGGGCGGCGGGGGGGGCTCGCCTGAGCTCCACAACGACCCCATTTATTTAGTTATTGACCTCCACGACCCTCTCCACAGTCCAGGGACTGCCATGATGTCAACAAGCAGCCACCCTCAGGCTAAACCCCAAGTGTCTCAACTCCAAATGGCCTCTTGCCTAGGCTGTTCCAACAGACATGCCCTCTGGCTTGTGCAGGTGGCAAGTTCCTCTCTGGCACCCCTAGGTTCTCTCACGGACCTCTTTCCTCCCAGCATCCTGGGCTGGGACCACCTCCAGGGACCTGCCAGGACCTCTTGAGAGCCAGGAACAGGCTCCATCACCTCCAGGTTTCCAGGGAACAATGCCTAAGTGAAGGGGCCCATGGTGTCAGCAAGGGCTTCATGGCTGTAAATGATTGTCACCCAAGCCTTCAATTGCCATTCACCCTCCCCAATCTTTTGGGCTTCAGCTGGAGATCCCTGGTGACTGTTGCAAATGAGGGGCAACAGCAGGCTGGAAGGCATGGTCACCACCAGTGTGAGCTGAGACCATCAGGGGTGACTTTTGGGAAGAAGTGGGCCTTAGTGACAGGAACGGCATGTCTCGCCCAGGGGGTAAGGGTCCATCTATGAGAGCCTTGAAGGCTGGGGAAAGGAACCAGAACCGGGCTTTGAGGTTAGGAGTTGCCATTGGCAGCCTGAAGGCCCAGGGCGTGGTTATTTTTCAGGTCCCCGACAGAGGTGGCCCTGACAGCCCTGGTCGGGCAGCTCTGTTGTCACACGGCAGCCCAACAGGCCAAGGTTGCCAGTCTGCTCCCCCGTTAGGGCACGTACAAGAATCAACAAATGAAGGCACCGTAAGAGGAACAAAAAAAATTGATATTTTTTTCTTCTCTCTAAAATCAATCAATAAATAATTTAGAAGAAAAAAAAGGAAGAAGTGGTCCCGACAAAACCCACAAAGCCCTCCCGGCCCTCCAGCCCAGACAGGGCGGCGCCGCTGCTCACGGTCTAAGCTCCAGGACTGCCTGGCTGGCCCACAAAGGGCCTGACGCTGAGGAGGCTTCTGTGGGGAGATGCTAGACCGGAGACTCAAACCTCACAACTCGGGGCTGGGAGTTGGGAGGTACAGGCTGCCCAGAGCCCCATGATACTCCTTGGGTGTGCGGGTGCACAGATTGAGCTGAAGCAGAAGGAGCGGAGGCAGAGAGACTAGACTTCTTGGGGCAAGAAGGGAGAGATGGGTGTGATGGCTCTATTTCATGCTCGGGAGGTCGGAAGGGTCAGACATTGGGCAGCTCCTTCTTCACAGTAAGAATACAGCTTACATTTATTGAGCACCTACTACTGCCACACACTGACACTGAATCCTCCAACAACCCTGAGGAACAGAGCCCGGGATTATACCCACTTCACACACAGGAAAACAGAGACATTAAGTAACTTGCCCAGCTGGTAAGAAGTAAGCCCAACTCAGAGGTCAGCCGACCAGGAAAGACTCCCTGACTCCCTGGCTGGGTCTGGAGCCTGGACCCCCTATCCCACTTTTAGTTCGGCCCAAGGCCCTCACAATGGGCTTTGGGAAGTGACGCCCTTGAGGGGAAGTGACTTACTTAAGGTCATGGTGAGTCAGTAGAAGGGAAACCTGGTTCAGCCACTCCCCACCCACAGGGCTGGCTCCTGGGAGGTGTGGGCTGAGCCTGAGCTGGGGGATCTTGGGGCAGGCAAGAGAAGCTGGCTCCCAGAGAGGGGCTGTGGGGTTGGGACAACTTCCTTCCTAGGAGTGGGAGTGAGGAGGACAGGAAGCACAAGAGGGATATGGGAGGGGTCAGAGAGGTAGAGAGAAAAGCAGGAGGGCTGGGAGGGCAGGAAGGGGGCGGAGAGAGCTGGAAAAGAGAAGCAAGGAGGCCAGAGGGACCAAGGAGGGGCAAAAAGCCAGGGGGCTGGACACTGCATGGGGTGAGGGGTGAGTCAGCCTGAGGGCCCCACTGAGCAGCCCAACCCCCCTAGTCCCAGACGTTACCTCATCTCCCAGGCCTGGGCCCACGGCCAGCCCTAGCCCCTCCCGCATCCCTCCATACTGGGGTCAGGGAGTGGGAGAGGGAGCCCAGCTCATAAAAGACCACCCCACCCACCCACCCACCCACTAGGGCTCAGGTCCAATTCCAGAGCTGCACTTAGCTGGTGGCCCCACCCACATGCTGGGGCCTCTGACAAGGGAGCCAAGAGTGCCCCCAACAGGCCACATCTGGAAAGTCCATCCCCCAGGATACTAGGTTGCCCATCCCCACCAATGAAAGAGATGCAGAGGCCCGCTAAGACCTAGCGCTCCCCACCACACCGGCCAGCACGTTCCCAGGGAGGGGATACAGGCTAGGTTTTCATGGCTGGAAAGCCTTGAGGACTGTATAGGGGTGGGTGTGTGTGGGAGGAGGACCAGGGCTGCTAGTTACCCTGCTGGCGGGGCAGTTTCCAGGCGAGACCCAGAAAAAGTCCCTGGAAAAAACAGCAATGGCCTCCCTGCCATGGCCACCAAGCTCCTCTGTCTGTGGAGTCACCACAGACAGACTCCACTGCCCAACGTCTGGGGAGTGCCTGGACAACCTTCTGGCCCCCACTGGGGTGTGCTTGCTCTGGGCTTCCTGCCGACAGCTGCCTGCCCACAGGGACCTGGGTGGGCCTCTCTGGACAGGCTAATCGGGTGCAGGAATTCCCCACCCCCTCATAACCCCTAGACCACAGTCAGAAGCACCAGCCCAAGGGCTGGCCTCACTGTATCCAGGCAGGCAGTTAGTTAGTTCTCTGTAGCCCCCAAATGACCCTACAGCTGGAGCGATGGCCTGGTGGTCATCGGCTGAGGCATGCACCCACCAAATGGGTTCAGGGGTCCGACCCAAGGCCAGCCATTTTTGGCTCTGCAGACTCCCGCTGTCAGTTGGCTATCTCAGTGTGGGGCTGCATTCTTGGGCTTATAAGGCAATCCCCCTGCCACAGGGAGGAGCCAGCCCCCAGCTCCACCCCTACAAGGGTAGGCTTTTCAGGGGCTGAAGTCAGAGCCCTAGAGTCTGTTCCACACCCACTTGGGGTCAAAGGCCACTGCATCCTGAATTGGGACCGGTGGATGGGAATGCAGGCCCTCATTTGGCTGGAGAAACAATACACCGAAACCAACAAAAACTGCAGCCATCCCAGTGCCTGAATTCCAACCCCTGCTTGGCCACAGAATTTTGGAAGGAGCCCTGCCACCTCTCAGGCCCGAGTTCCCTCATCTGGAAAAACAGGATGATGATAATGGCTATTTCCTGGGGAGCAACCAGGCTATGGTGGGCCTTGCATTCAGAGTGCTCTGCCTGGGGCCTGGCTGCAAGCATTGTACTGCTCCCTCAAGCAGCTTGGATTCTTTCTAGAGACCTCATCCTCCTGCAGAATGGACATTCCCCAGCCTCAGAGGGGGCTCCAGGGGCTTTGTGGAATGGCAGCTGGTAGTGCAGTGCTGGAATAGGGTGGGGGCTCCTCTCCAGGCATTCACCTAGTTAGTAGTCCTTGTGGCAGGTGCTACCCACACATCTGGACCTGGATACCTCCTGGTCTACTGGCCTTGGCTCAGACTCCGCCCATCACCCACAGGAGACCCGAGCACCCAAACACTTCTAGGGGAGCCCCTTCCCCAACCTAAGCTCACCCGGGAGATGGAGAGGGGCACATTGAAGTCCTTGCCCCCCTGCAGTCGAAAGCCCCAAGGGGCTGGTCCCTCCAGCACCACCTTGAAGGAATCCATGGTGCCTGCTCCTGAGAGGAGAGAAAGGTGAGCAGCCCACATGGTAGTGCAAGGTAGGTGCAGCTCCAGACACCAGCCTTGGATTGGTGCCAGCCAGGCATGGGCAGACACTGAGCACACCCAGGGCACGGGCAGGCAAGCAAGCACCTTGTCAGGTATGGCTGGGCTGCTGGCTGGCAGATCTCACTTTGGAAAGACAGGGGCGACCTCCCTCCTTCGGGAACTGTGAGGGTGAGGAGAGCTCCCATCCAGGCCTCAGGTTCTCTACATCCAGGAGTGGACCGCAGAGCTAAAATGGCATGGCCTCCCCCCAAGCCAGTTTTGAGTCTCCGACGGATGGGGTGAGTCAGGGGCTCGCGTTCCTCTCCCCCGCCCCCAGATCCCGGCAGGCAGGCCTCTGGCTGAAGCCTGCTCGGACTATATAAGGCGTGTAAGCTGACACTGTGGAAAGAGCCAGCCGAGGGAGCACCCGGGGGCTTGGGACACGAGGGGGAGGGGTGGGGAAAGAGACGGCTGGAGAGACAGCTAGCCATTCCGGGACCGGTCGAGGCTGCCGGTAGCCAGGCGGGACTCCCTAGACGCAGGGGTTGGGGGGAGGGGGGCCGGCGGGGGCGCGGCCCCTGGGGAGATCGGTGGGGGTTGGGATCCCAAAGGTTGGGCAGGAAGGGGATTCATCCTGGATCCCAGTGGAAGTGGTGCTTCCCCCACAGGCCTGCTACCATCCAGACGTGACTTAGTTTCTCCCTGGTCCCCCGTCCGGGCCCGTTGCCGTGACCAAGTCCCGGGCGCAGGAAGCAATGCAGGCGCCAATCCGCCCAGCCGCAGCCGGCTTCGCCGCAGGAAGGCGGAGGCGGAGGCGGGGTCCGAGGCAGAGGCAGGAGCCCGGGCCCGCGGGAGGTAGCTCAGCGCTGGCCACGACCCCTAGTGCCCTCTGTGGTCCCTAGCATCCCCCTGATCCCTGCCTGGCTCAGCCCCAGACGCCCCTTGCAGTCGCTTGTACCTGCTCTGCCCCACCGGGGCGCTGCTCCGCGCCAGGTTCCAAAGAGCCCCCTTAGGATCTGCTGCAGCGCTCTGACCCCGCCCCCGCAGCCGCTGTCCGCTTTGAGCCCGCGGAAAGGGGCGGTGCCCTAGGCCACGCCCATATACGCCCCGCCCACGGGCGGCCACCCTTACAGAGGGAAGCCCCACCCAATCCTTCCGCTTGCCCAATCACAAAGTCTGGTCTCTATTTGCGCTGGAAAAGCAGTCCCGCCGAATCCCCTCCTTGGGGCGGGGCCTGGGAGAGGGCTGACCGGAGTCTCGCCCAGCCGTTTGCGCCTCCCGCTGGCTAGTGAAAAAAAGGCAGCCTTCGGAAACAATTGTCTCTGAACCTTAATTTCCATCTCCGGAAAATGGGACAATAATATTCACCTCGCCCTAGCCAGTGTGGCTCAGTTGGTTGGAGAGTAATCCCATAAACCGAAAGATCGGGGTTCGATTCTTGGTGGGAGCACATTCCTAGGTTGTGGTTCAGTCTCTGTCCCTAGAAGAGGCAACCGATACATGACTCTCTCACATCGATGTTTTCTCTCTCTCTCTCTCCCTCTCTCTTTCCTCCCCTTCCCCTCTCTCTAAAATTAATAAGCATGTCCTCCGTTGAGGATAAAAAAATAACTCACTTTGCAGGGCCACCCTGGGGTTGCCATAGTTTGGACTGCCATTGGTGTAAGGCTCAGACGTCGGCGGCTCCAGAATTGGAGAGGCTTGGTGGGGGGCACATATCGAAGTGGGATTAGTTGAACGGGGAACAGGGAAGCTTGAAGCTAGGTTTGCCGAGACAGAAGGCAGAAAATAATGCAGGAGCTGATGGAAGTGAAGGGGGCCCTTGGCTGGACCCTGAGCCTGACCTGTGGCCCTGCCCTCACTCCCACCCCCTGACACCAGGGCAGCCAGTAGCCGGCTGCCCTGGGGCCACGGCTCAGTGTGTGCCCCATACCATTGAGAAGCACTATGTCTTGGCACCCAGGGAGGGCAGCGCCTCCCCTGGGAATGTGTCAGAGACCCCACTTTGCCACCCACATGCCCCATCAGTGCAAGCTTAGAGGGAAATTTAGCGGGGAAGGGAGTGTGCAGGTGAGGGAACAGGCGTCCATCCCTTAGCTCCATCTAGGACATGGCCACTGCTGTTCTCCCCCTATGCCATCATCGCATTTCCCTCTTCTGCATCGTTCCCCTCACGGGCAAAAACTGCTGTGAGAGTCTAGTGTTCAAAGAGATCTTCTCCTGACCCCACTTTCCTCTCCAGCTCTTTTATTCAACTCCCCTGGAGAGTGAAATTCCTCGAAGGAGTTCTCTATGCCCCTGTCTGGACTTGCTTTCCCCCAGTCAGGCTCTTGTTCCCAGTCCTTTGAATGAATTCCCTCTTCTCAACTTCTCAGATAACCTCCGGGTTCTCAGACCAGTGGTGCTTTCTCTGCTCTCCTCCGACCCCACCTAGGGGCACTGCGGGTGCGCTCCCTCTTTCCCTGGCTTTGTGCCTCCTCCTGCCTCACTGCTGCTCCTTCTCCACCTCCTTTGGAGACTCCTCGTCCGCCTCCCAACCTGGCCATCAGGTTTCTGCTCCACTCGCTCTCTGAGACCCCGTCCTGCCCTTTGGCTTTCAATCATGCCTATGGGCCAAGGACTCGCAAATTCTATGTCCAGCCCTGACCTCCCCTCCCCCAAGAACTCCAGACTCTAATATCCAACCACCTGTCCAATCTGTACTTGGATGTCTACTAGATACCTCAAATCACCATGTCCCAATTTAAACGTGTGATTTTCTCACCTCCCTCACTCCTCCCTCACCTCAGGAAATGGCACCGCCATTTGTCATCCTGGCCCAGTAAAAACTATGAAGTTATCCTTCCTTTTCCTTCTTTGTCGTGCTCCAGATTCTGCAAAGGCCACCTTCGGGATATGCCCCACCTCTGATCGCTGCTGCCACTGGTATTGCCGCCATCCTTTCATGCCTGGAAACCTTAATAGTCCCCTCACACCTCTCTCTGCTGCTACCCTTGTCCATTCCAGAATTGTCTCCTTGAAGCAGACAAAGTGGTATTTTTAAAGCAGAAATCATACCACATCGCTCTTCACTTTTGGTGTTCCTAAAATGTTGTACCTAAAATAAAACTAAAGCCCTGAAGATGTGCATGACATTAATAAACTGGTTCAGCCTCCCACAACTCTCCTCCTCGCTCGTTCCACTCCAGCCACTCTGTTCCTCAAACGCGTCCAGCACATCGCTGCCTCAGGACCTTCCGCTTGAAACATTTCCCCCTAGATATCTCAACAACAGGCTCTCTCACTTTGCTCAGGTCTCTCTGCCCAGAGGTTGCCTCAGAGGGGCCTTCCCTGATCAGGTTATCTGAAACGCCAGCCCCGAACCTCACCTGCATCATGCACTAGCCCTTATCCTGCTTTATTTTCCTCCATGGCACTCACTTCCATCCGACATTATATTGTGTTTGTTTCTTCATTGCCCTTTGTCCCCATTAGAATGTCAGTCCCAGGAGAGCAGGGGCTCCTTTGTCTTGTCTATCATTTCCCTAGTGTCTTCACACAGCGAGGATGAAGGAAGCATTGAGAAAGTGAAACAGTAAATACGCAAAGAAAGGAAGGTCAGCTTGAGGGTCCTGGCAATCCCCAAGCAGAAAGGACCCCAGCAGCCAGTTCCTTGGACCTGTTGTGCAAGGCTCAGGCCTAGATGAAGCCACCAGAGCTCCCAGCACAAGCAGCCCCTGGGTAGAAACAGGCCCTGAGCTAGGACACAGTGCTCCCTGGTGGCCAGGACACTGGTAACTCCAGGGCAAGGCTCCCAAAGTCTTGGAGGTTTCCAAAGACTTTCTCTTCCAGCCTGGTTGGAATCTCAGAACAACTGCCATGAGAAAAAGAGGCTTAGATTTTGACTAAAGGAAAGCATGTTGGGCTGGGTACCCAGAGTCCTGAGTTCTCGTTCTGGCCATGTCCCTGACTCTGTGGGTGCCCTGCAGTATGAACTGGGGTTTGCTCAGCTGGCAAGGCCTGGCTGGCACTATGGACCAGAGGGGTCCCCGCTGCAGCCACCTTTTTAAAACATTTTTTTCTAAAAGCTTTTATTTATTTATTTTTAATTTTTTTTAAGATTTTATTTATTTATTTTTAGAGAGAGGAGAAGGGAGGGAGAAAGAGTAATGTATGGTTGCTCCTCACATGGCCCTCACTGGGGACCTGGCCTGCAACCCAGGCATGTGCCCTGACTGGGAATCAAACCGGGACCCTCTGGTTCCCAACCCGCGCTCAATCCACTGAGCTACACCAGCTGGGCCTATTTATTTATTTTTAGTGAAAGGGGAAAGGAGGGAAGAGGGAGAGAAACATCAATGTGTGGTTGCCCCTCACACATGCCCTACTAGGGACCTGGCCTGCAACGAAGGCATGTACCCTGACTGGGAATCGAACCAGCGACCCTTTGATTCGCAGGCTGGCACTAAGCCACCCCAGCTAGGGCTCGTTGCAGCCACCCTTAATAGGAGCCTCCCTTCAGCTTGCTCTATAGCAGGCAGCCTGATTGCTCATGAGAACACATTATTATGCACCCATAAGTGGGGCTGAAATCTGCCCTACCCCCAAGCGTGGCTTCAATATCCTTCCAGGCTGCCCTCTGTGGCCACAGACACCCTGGGACACCACTGCACAGAGTACCTGTCCCTCAGCCTCCCTTCATACATGACATTTAGAGATGCATTTTAGACACACAGTTGCACTCTTAAATCTGGAGCCCCTGGGAGGAGTCAGCGACAAGGATGTGTCTTTGCTCTGTGAGATGCAGAGACAGGATTGGCTCACTTAGGGCCGCAGTTTCTCAACCCTGGACACACACTGCAGTCACCTGGGGAACCGAGGAAACAGCCTGCCAGACTGAAGCCCCAGACCCTGGGTGTGGGCCCCAGC
Source organism: Micronycteris hirsuta (assembly GCA_004026765.1). Taxonomy (NCBI): domain Eukaryota; kingdom Metazoa; phylum Chordata; class Mammalia; order Chiroptera; family Phyllostomidae; genus Micronycteris; species Micronycteris hirsuta. Next base: position 105,895 of record PVJI01001690.1, read on the forward strand.
ACTGGCATTTTTCAAAGACTCCCAGGGGACTCCACGTGCAGCCAGGGTGGAGCTACTGCACTGTGTCGGAGGCCAGAGCCCCAGGCAGAACTCGGGCAGAGGAGGACGGCGTGTCCAGGAAGGCTGTCGAGTACAGCTGAGAAGTTGGGAGAGTCCAAGTCACAAAGAGAGTCTAGGGTGTGTTTATTTTGGGGAACATGGAGGTTGGTGACCCCAGTAGAAACAACGGGATGGAATGGGGAGCACCCCGGGAGGCTGGAGCTGGTGGAAAGGGGAATGAGAGGTGAGAAGGTGGAGATGAGAGGAGATCAGTTCTTTTGAAGACTTTTTCTGGGAAGAGAAAGAGAGAAGTGGAGAGGTGCTGAAGGAGAATTTGAAGTCAAGGAAAGATTTCTTTCCCAGATGTGTGGCTGAAAATGGCAATGATGAAACGATGGGGTTAATGGGCGGAGGAGAGAAGGGACAGCTCTGAACCATCTGCCGAACTGTGAGGTGAGAGGAGTAGGTGTCTTGGGAATAGGAAGTAGGTCAGGAAGGAGCGGTGCAGATGCTGGTGCACTTGTAGGTGAGGCGGTGGGCAGTGGAGGGTGCTCACCTCTTTTTTTTTTTTTTTTAGAGAGAAGGGAAGGGAAGGAGAAAGAGAGAGAGAAATATCAACCTGTTGCCCCTGCACACCCCCAACCCGGGACCTGGTCCCACAACCCAGGCAAGTGCCCTGACTAGGAATCGAACCAGCGACCCTTTGCTTCGCAGGCCAGCACTCAATCCACTGAGACACACCAGTCAAGGCTAAATAAACACTTTTTTTAAAAAAGATTTTATTTATTCATTTTTAGAGAGAGGGGAGGGGAAGGAGAAAGAGAGGGAGAGAAAGAAACATCAGTGTGTGGTTGCCTCTCACACACCCTCTACTGGGGACCTGGCCTGCAACCCAGGCATGTGCCCTGACTGGGAATCGAACCTGTGACCCTTTGCTTCGCAGGCCAGCACTCAGTCCACTGAGCCACACCAGCCAGGGCTAAATACTTTTTTAAACTATTTTTTTGTTATTCAATTACAGTTGACATTCAATGTTATACTGGCTTAGGTGTGTGGAGGGTGTTCGCTGCTGCTGGGTGTCTGCAAGGTAAGAGCGGGCAGGGAGCCAGGCGAGAAGGGGTGAAGGTCTCAGGGAAGACAAGCCAGCCCTCTGGGACACAGGCTCTCCGGGCAGCATGGAGAGCCTGCCTATGCGAGGCTTTGGATAAACTCTGGTAAAAGCAGCGCAATCGGCCTGGTTACAGAATTTCTCCGGCCGTGGGAAGCTGCCAGGCACAGAGGAGGGCTGGGTCCGCCCAAGGCCTGAGGCTTTGCCGGGCAAGTCAGACGGAAGGAGAGAGGAGTGCAAGGGGGTGGAGCACAGAATCTAACTGGGACAAGGACAGAATAGTGGACAGCAACCATGCAGATAGTGACAGAAGGGTCACTCCAGTTCTGGGCAGCTGGGGAGGAGGCATATTGCCACACTAGAGGAAGTGGGCCGGCAGGAGGGAAGGAGGTAGCCAGAGGCAGACGCGTGGAAATAGGATTGTGACACTCTGAAGTGACGACGGAGCATCACTGTCATGAAGACAAAGTTCAGGATGTGCCAAGCGTGTGGGAAGCTGAGGCAGGGTTGTGGTCAGGGGCCAGTAGGCCAGTTCCTCAGGGCATGCTTCTTGTGTGCTTGGAGGCCTCAGGGGTGGTGACAGGAAGTAGCATGGGTGGGGGGACGGTAAGGAAGGCACTAAAGTCTTCAGGAGACGTGCTTACCTCCTTCTGGGTCGAGGCTCCTGGGACACAGCACTGTCACCAGTGCCTGGCACACAGTAGGCACGTGGTAAAACGCGCAGAGAAGAATGGAGGAACGCACTCCCACTGTGTAATTTGACCTTAAGCCTGGACAGTTGAGGAAACTGAGGGCAGGCTCTCCCACACTGTCTATGCACCTGGGCGTGTCAGCAGGAGCAGGGTTTTCAAGTGCGCACATATGTCGAGTCCCTTCCACCCGCCCCCCCAGCCTCCCCCAGCACCCCTCCTCAGCTCAGACCTCCCAGTCTCCAACTGGGCTCCCTCACGTTTGGCCTCCACACTACTCCTCCCGGGCTCAGAATGTCCCTCTGCTGAGGGTGAGACCAAGACGGTCGCAGGACAGTCGGGCTTCTCATGCTCAGCCACTAACTCCCCTCAGCCCCTCTGTGTCCAGGCTCTTTCCCTCTCCCCTGTGCCCAGTGTGCCCACCCAGGGCCTGGAAGCCCCAGGGCTCACTGCCTGCCCTTCACGATCCACGCAGAGGGCACCTCCCTCCTTCTCTGCCCAGCTGTCTGACTGCACACGGAGCCCTGGTTGTCTGATCCTGCCCGCCTGCCGGAGCGGACCTGAGACCACTGGGAGCAGAGGTCAGGTCCAGGTCATCCAAGCCCCTAGAAGCTGGCAGAGGGCGTTGGTGTTTGCTGCAGCACAGGGGAGGCAGGGTCTGTGTGCGGACCAGGTGGGGAGCAAGAAGCTTTATTCTCAGCAGACCGTACACTGTACACTGGGGGCTGGCAGGGCTCTGGGAGCCTCCTCACAATACCTGTCTTGTCCCTGAGAACAAAGTGGATGCAGGGCTGTGTCCCCAAATGTCCATTGTTTGCTCACCCCCTTGTCCCATGCCAGGCCACAGCTGGCAGGTGCTCAGGGCCGGTCGCAGGGGACTGGGCCCTTCCTCCGTTCTCGGCTCAGCAGTGTCACCAGCTTGGCCTTGAAGCCCGCTTGAGTACCATGGCGGCTGGAGACCCCGGCCTCGTCACCATTGTCACCAAGCTCCAGCTCCAGCAGCCGCCTGTACTGCGCCTCCAGGCTGCTGTCATGGGCTGGGCTGGGCCAGCCCAGGTCCTCGCTGTTGTGGTAGATGGGACTGGCCGGGGGACTGCAGGCGCTGGGACCCTCCTTCGCAGGGCCCCCCGTGTCGGGCGGTGCAGGGCTGGCTTCCAGCACACACAGATTCTCATAGAGGTGCTCTGCGGGGACAAGGGGTCCGCTGGCCCGCTTGCACACGGCAGCGTACAGCCCCGCCTCCACGGGCAGTGGGGGCAGGCTCTGTGGCCCAGGCTCGGCCACACGCGCCCTACGGGAGCTGGAAGGCTCAGGCCCTGGGGGCAACTCCCGCAGCTCCCCAGGGGGGTCCAGGGAGGGTAGAGAGGTGGCCCGAGGTAGAGGGCAGGGCCGGGGCCCCACCAGCTCGGGCAGCTGCTCCCTCCGGCGAGCGATGGCAGCAGCCACAATCCCACACAGGTCTCGAGCTCGGGGGCTGCTGAAGGCAAAGAGGCCCTCGCCCGAGTCACAGCGGCGGCCAGCTTCGAAGGAGAACACGTCCTAGTCACAGGCGACACGGGTGAGTCAGTGGCTGAGGGGTCCCCTGCTTTGCAGCGTCCTCTAGAGCCCCCAGGGCAGGCCCAGTGCCTCACCTTGTCAGAACCGAACTTGCGCAGCAAGTGGTAGGGCCAGGTGTAGAGGGCCTGCGGACTGGCCGGCTCACTCAGCTGGATGGCATCTTGGCTCAGCAGCAGGACATAGGACCCCTTCAGCTGGCAGCGGGTAGCTGCCTCTGTCCTCTGCACCACCACTGGAAACTTGCCCACTGCAAGCAGAGGCCACCATGGTCTCCCAGAGGTCCCAGCCCTGCGTGTGGTGGCACTGAGGCTTGCCCTGCACCTCCCGACTCACCTTCCTGCAAGGAGGAGTAGATGGAGTTCTCTTCCATGGGGACCAGGCCCCGCTTGGGAGCCTCTGCCTCCCCTGCTCCGGTGGCACAATCCCCTGTGCCCTGGGGAATGAGGTCAAGGTCACAGATGAGAGTCCCCCCACCATACCTCATCCTGCATCCCTTTCATGGGGAGAGATGTCACCTGAGAACTCAGACAAGCAAGTGCATCCGGGGACCTGGTACTAGTGCCAGCTCTGTCTTGACACACTGACACCCCTTTGAGCCAATCTCCCCCCACCCCCATGAGTGTGCTGAGAGCCGTAAAGCAGGGACACACACAGATGGCCCCTCACCCTGTACTGGGCCAGGGACCAGGCCAGCCTGTGTGTGTCTAGGCACAGCTTGGAGCAGTGAGGGGGCAGGAGCTTCAGGGGTGGGACGAGACAACCGGCCACCCACTCCTGTCTTCATGTCAGCCCTCCCTGCCCCTCATGCCCTTCGGCTGACGCTCAGCACCTCCACCACGACCACCCTGGCCCACAGGAGCACAGCCAGGGCCAAATGCAGCAGCTTCTTCACTAGTCTCTTTTCTCCTGTTAATTTCTGTTGTTTCTTTTAAAAAAAATTTTTTTTAAAAACCTGGCTGGTGTAGCTCAGTGGATTGAGCGCAGGCCTGTAAACCAGAGTTGCTGGTTCTATTCCCAGTCAGGGCACATGCCTGGGTTGCGGGCCAGGTCCTCAGTAGGGGGTGTACAACAGGCAACCACACACTGATGTTTCTCTCCCTCTCTTTCTCTCTCCCTTCCCCTTTCTCTAAAAATAAATAAATATGGGGCTGGGGGGAGGGGAGGGGAGAGGATGCAAATAACTGTAATTGAACAACAATAAAGTAATAAAAAAAATAAATAAATAAAATCTTTTAAAAATGTTTTAAATTAAAAATTTTAAATTCAAAAATTAAATTCACAGTGTAAAATTTATCATTTTAAAGTGTACAATTCAATGGTTTCTTAGTAAAGTCACAGGATGTGCGACCAACCTTCGTCTAGTTGCAGAACTGTGCCTCTCTCCACGTGGAAACCCGACTCGAGCCCCACTCCCTCCTGCCCCCAGTCCCGGCGAACGCCAGCCTGCTTCCCGTTGCTGTGGGTTTGCCCATTCTGGGTTGTGTCACTTAGGTGGAACCCTGCATGGGCTGGCCTTTTCTGTCTGGCGTCTCTCACTTGGCGCAGTGTTTCCGCGGCGCATGCGCGGTGCGGCTCAGCGCGTCAGCCCCGCACTCCTTTTCAGGGCCGCACACCGCTCCGTGGCGTGGGCAGACCGCCTCTGGCTTATCTGCCGTTGGCCGCCAGACGCTTGCGCTGTTTGGCCCTCCGGGCTATAGGAAAGTCTGCTCCGAACGACCCTGCACTAGTTTTGTTGAAACGCCTGTTTCAGTTCTCCCGAGCCTGCTGGGTCGTGCGGCAACTCTCTCTGACGGAAGGGCCACCAGACTCACTCGCTTTTTGTCCATCACAGACCCGGCCGAGCTCGAGAACTCAGACCCCTAGCTCGAACCCCAAAGGCTTCTCCTTTCACTCAGAATAAAACCCCAGGTCCGCCTGTGGCCCTCCGAACCCTGTGGCCTTGGCCTCCTCCTGGGCCCGCCCACTCCTTGCCCTCCGGCCAATCCAAACCATTGCCTGCCTCAGGGCCTTTGCTCACTGCTCCTTCCTCTGTTCAGGACTCCTGGGGCCGCAGGGTCCGAGGCACGCTCCTCAGATGTGCGCTTGCTGGCTTGTCCTTGAGGACTCATGCCTACTGTCCCTTCCTGAGAGGCCTTCTTGGACCATTCTGCCTAACATGCCCTGGTTCACTCCTGGTCCCACCCAGCCTCTCATTTTCTCTGAAGCACATAGTACTTGTTCTGTGGTTTCTGGGCTGCTTCCCAGGCTCCTAGGTGCTTGGCAGGCGCTTGCCGAGTGATGGAATGTGAATGAATATGGAATGAACTAGGCAGTGCCCCCAAGTGCTTGCCCGCTTGCCCTGTGCTCACCGGGAAGGCCAGCTGGCAGATGGGGCCCATCCATGCCTGGCGGTGCTGTGCAGCCAGCAGGTGGCTTCGCTCGGTGGTGGTGAGCAGGAAAGCCCCAGTGTCCCGGGGGCAGCTCTCACAGTCGACCGGCAGCACGGACACGCAGTCAGCCAGGCGGATGACCCGCAGCTCTCCCCGTCGGCTAGGACCTGCAGGCCTGTCACCCACTGGCCCCAGGCCACCATCCCGAACCTCCCAGCTCTCCAGCCGTGCCACACCTGACGGGCCCCCTGCATACAGAAGACCCCACACCTTCCGCCAGGACTTCTGCAAAGATGAGGATGGGGGTAAAGACTCGCACTGCAGCAGAGCTCAGCACAAGCCACTCAGCACTCACTCCTGGCCACCCAGTCCGGCTTCCGCCTCCCACAACCCCTCAGGGCCTTGGAGGAGGCCCCTGCAGCTAGCCCAGCAGGGGCAAGAGCGCCCTGCCTGTAAACCCACCACACCCTCTCCTGACTGGCACCCCTGTAAGCACTGGTGTCCTGGGATCTCAAAGGGTCAGGACAACGTGAGATCGGGGCTTTACTGGATTATGTCTGTGAAGGACCTCGAGGCTGGAACAGACTACCTGACACTGCTGTTATGTTGGTGCTCCTCCCCCGCAAAGGTCACTTGGGCCACAGGACCAGGACTGTGGTGGGAGGGCAGCCTCATTCTCATGATGGCAAGGAAGGAAACATGCAAATAGCGTCAAGCAAAGGAAACAGACCGTTTATCTGCCTGGGCAGCAGCTGCAGCTGAGCTGTGGGGTTGCAGGGCTGGCTGCCTGGGGGGAAGCGAACCCCCCACTATGTCCCATGACAGGCCGGGAGGAGCTGGGCCTCTTCTTTGGGGCAGGGCTCCACCTTGGGAAGCTCCTCCAGCTCAGCCGCTGGCCCTCCGGAGGGGTGGAAGGCTGTTCGATTAGCTGGCCTTCCAGCTCCGCCCTGACCCAAGGTTTGGGTCCTTGGACCCTCCCGACTTACAGCTTCCCCATCCCTGAGGCTGGGTCTCCCCAAGGTGTATGGAGGCTCAGCCCACCTGCCCAGGCTGAGGATGGGGCTCTGTCCCACCCTCCACACCTGAGTTGGATTCCCCCACTCTGATTCCCATTCCCATTCTCCCAGGGGGGCTGTCTGAGGCTGGGGTGGAGGCCCAGCAGTTACCCTGGGCAGCCAGGGTCCCCACCTTGCCAAACTTGACGTGCTGCTGGTAGAGGATGCCGTCCTTGATGGGGGTCTCCAGAGGCTCCATGGCTGCGGCGGTCCCCGGGCCGCCACCCCGAGGGCCTGCGGGGACTGGTGACAGGCTGAGGGGAACTCCTCACACTTCCCCTTCTGGCCACTTCCCCTCCCTCTGTTCAGAGAGGCAGCTGCGTGGCTGGGGGAGGGGAGCCCCTTCTTTGTAAGGGAGTTAGGAGAGGAGGTGGGGTTGTCCCGTATTTCTTCCTTAGGGCTCCCGCTGGCCAAGGTGCCTACCCAGGCCTGACAGGGGCCTCAGACCACCTGAGGGCAAGTGACCAGTGCCTGCACCTGGGCCAGGTGGGTGTGAGCATCTGACCTGCAGGCTGGCTCCTCAGTACCAGACTCTGATCCTTCCTGTTTCCCCGGGGAGGCAGTTGGGCACCCAGGGGCCTGGCATTCCCACAGCCAGACTGGCCAACTCCTTGCTTTCCAACTTGCAACCTGGTTGGTGCCTTGTTCTTACCTCAAAGTATTTCCAACACTCACTTGCTCTCTCCATCTTCATAGCCCCCGCCCAGTGCCAGCCTGTGCATCTCCCCTGGGAACCGCTGCCGCACCTGGGCCCACCCTCCTCTCCCCGTCCTAAATGTTTTCTGGCTCCCCGCTGCCCTCTGGTCTAGCCTGGGCTCCTCAGCCCAGTACTCAAGGTGTTGAGTCCTGACCCCGGCCCAACCCCTCCAGGCCATTCCTCGCCACAGTACTCCCTGCGGCGCCAGCAGCCTCTTCCTCTGGGAGGCTTCCTAGCCCGCTCCCAGACCCCAGACATCTGAGGGCCCCAGTCCTCATGCGCAGCCCTGGCCATATGAGTGTAGATGGCACACCCCCAACAGGCCCCCAGAGACTCATCTGCTCTTTCTAAGCTCTGCTTTTTGCGAGGGACCCATTTTCCTCGCCTTGCCTGGCTGGGGACCAGCGTCATGGCTCTGCATTTTGGAAATGGATCTGAATTCTGGAACAAGCCTCATGTTACCCATTCAGTACCACTGCTGGAAAGAAACATGTAAACAGGCGGAGGAATACAGTTTGGGGGTCATGTATGAAGAGTGAAGTTTCTCGGGCAGGAAATCCTTTCCAAGGGCTTTGGGCACCTGGCTTTGTGCCAAACACAGGATAGGGCTGAGCTGCGGCCTTGTACCAGACCTTTGCACTCTGCCATTTCAAAGATGAGGAAATCAAGGCTCAGAAATATTAAGTAACCTGCTCAAGGCCACACACCATGACAAATGCGGCTTGATCAACCACTGTCCTGCTGGGACGAGCAGGTAGCCTTGCACATGGCGCGCTGGGCGCAGACCTGCCACTGGCAGGCTGGTCCTCTGCCCGTCCCGTCATGTTGAAATCCCTAGCCCATCTGCCACCGAGCTCGTGACTGACACCCGTGTTCACTACATTGAGTCTCTCCCCCACGCACCTGTGAGATGCCCAGCAGAGCCTGGCACAGAGCATGCCAGGAGTGCGTGTGGCCTGTGGCAGTCCTGTGTCAACTGCTGCCCCTCAGCAAACAGAACAGAGGGTTCCCTACCAGGAAGCTGCCTCCCAAAGGGCCCCAGGAGCTTTGTACTACTGATAAGAGGTGGGCTGGGATACAGCTGGAGGTTATGATGGCGAACCAGAGGGACCAAAAACCATGACCAAAGATTTCCCTGTCGGCCGAGGTGGCGCTTCAAGTCACAAGTCCAGCTGGCTCAGAGGGTCCCAGCTGGATGCCTCCTTCCACAACTGAGGTGGCTGGGCGTGAGATGCCCAGGCCCTGCCTCAGAAGGGTTCTGGAGCTCAGAGGGCAAGGCTGCCAGGAAGCAGGGGTAGGCAAGGTGAAGGCCAGAAGTGGGGCTAGGGCTGAGACTCAAGAAGCTTGTGCTTTAATGGGGAGAGGGGAGCAAGGATATTCATCCCAGGGGTACAGAAGGCAGGCAGCCAGGCGCAGCCTGGTCCAGCCCAGGCCAGCTGGGCCAAGGACGCTGGCTTTTTGTCCAGAGGGCTAATGTATAAGAGGCAGCTGGAACCCAGGGATGGAGGCCTCTTGGAGAGGGACAACAGGTGGCTAGAAGTCCATGGAGCTATGGGCCAGGTAGTCTTTGCGGCCGATGTTGCTGACCTGCTTGGTCTGCATCGCCTCGAGTTTGGGGCAGTCAGTGATCCGATGGCCCAGGCCCCCGCAGAAGGCACAGCCTCGCTCTCCTGGGGCACGGGGTGCAGGGAAATAGGGGTCAGTGTGGCGACAGGGCCAGGCCCCGTGCCCCAGACCTCGTCCCCCCACCCCGCCCCGCCCCCCGATGTGCAGTGTGGACTTGTTTCGAGGTGTCCCTGTCCCGTCCCACCGTCACCTCCGATGTCCAGCATGGACTCGTCCCCACAGTGCAGCACTTGCAGCACAGGCGGCACCTTCTGCTTGGCCTCCAGGAGCAGGGCTTTGAGGTCCATCAGCACTGACTCATCTACGGGGACAGTGGGGAACCATCAGGTCCGACCCTGGGCTCTGTAACCAAGACCTGGAGGACTCAGGGAGGGCTGCGGTGGCCCTGGCGGCAGACTCACCGCAGGCCTTGTTGATGAAGGTGGTGGCGATGCCTGTGTTTCCCGAGCGTCCAGTGCGTCCGATTCTGTGCACTGCAGGGAGAGGAAACAGCCTCTGGCCCACTGCCCCAGCCTGGGGCCCAGCCCGCACCCCAGCCCCACGAGGTCCCACCGTAGTTCTCAATCTCTTCAGGCATGTCGTAATTGATGACGTGCTGGATGGCAGGGAAGTCCAGGCCCTTGGAGGCCACATCTGTGGCCACCAGGACATCCTTCTTGCCCTCTCGGAATGCCTCAATGGCCTTGGTCCGCTCCTCCTGGTCTGGGGAGGGTCAGGCAGGAGCTGTCAGCGTGACAGCAAGGGTTTGGGGAGTAGTGGCTGGCCAGGCAGGTACAGGGTTAGGAGAAGGGCTGCTATAGTAGCACGGTCCATGCCTACACATGTGCCACCAACCTTTGCCCCCATGGATGGCCACCGCCTCAACCCCCTTGAGCAGCAGGTACTCATGGATGGCGTCTACATCTGCCTTCTTCTCAGCAAAGATGAGAACCTGTCCAGAGAGGCCAACCCGTCACGGGGACTGCCTCTGCCCAGCATCCCTAACCCTCCCCAGAGTGCTGCCCCGACCACCCTCTCCCCTCATCCTGGGGGCCCTGGGCCAGCCTGGCTGGAGGCACTCACAGGCGGGGGTGTCTTCTGCAGGCATTCGAGCAGGTACACCATCTTGGCCTCTTCCTTCACATATTCCACCTCCTGCCACCACAGGGGCCAGGTCAGGTGGCCCTGAGGACAGGCTCACCAGCCATGGTCCCACGCACAGTCCTGGCCAGGTTATCACAAGTCTCTTGCCACCAAGGGCTGGGCACCCTAAAAATGTTGCCTGCTAAGGGTTGGGGTTTTGAATGAAATCCCCAGTGCCCATAAGGTGGACCACCCACCCCACTCCAATCAGCTTCAAGGGGCGTCATCGGGCCCGCCCTCCGTGGTGAGACTGCCTACCAGGACTCGCGCACCTGTATGACATCCAGGCTGGCGGCTCCGGCACGCCCCACGTTGATGGTGACAGGCTTCACCAAGGCGCTCTTGGCAAAGTTCTGTATCTTCTTAGGCATGGTGGCGCTGAAGAGAAGGGTCTGTCGCTGGCCCTGAGGATGGGAAGAGCTGGGGCTGAGGGCATGCGGGGGCTGGGAAGGCTGAGCAGCTGGGACAGTGGTTGGGCAGCCCCAAGGGTGGCAGGACTGCCCTGGCCAGGCAGGGACGGGCACCTTAAAGTAGGAGAAGATGGTGCGGATGTCGCCCTCAAAGCCCATGTCAATCATGCGGTCAGCCTCGTCCAGGGCCAGGTAGCGACATATGTCTAGGCTGACCATCTTCTTTTGCAGGAGATCCATGAGGCGCCCAGGCGTGGCCACCATCATGTGCACGCCACTGGGGATCAGAGAGAGACCTGGGGTCAGGAACACCTGCTCGGCCCTACCTAAAGGCTGGCACTGAGACTGCCACCCTCCGGCCTCCTTCCTGTCTGTCCTCACCCATCTCCTCCTCGTCACTCCCACCGCCTTGCCCTGCGCAGAGCACTCGCCTCTTCTGGGGCGGGCTGCAGCCTTCTCCACCAGTGCTCTGCCCACCCATGTGGTCACCTCTGCCTGGCAAGCCCTTCCCTCTGGCCCCAGGAGGGGGGCTGTCCTGAATCTCCAAATAGGCCCAGCCCGCACTCCCCCAGCTCCCACTACAGGCCTGGAAGGGCTCACTTTCCTGGTACGCTGAATCCAACTATTCTGTGCCCACATCTTCCCTGAGACTGGGCATGCCCATCCAATACAGTCAGGGAATGACCTGACTGTGATCCTAGACAGCTGCTGGTGTCTGCTGGGGACTGCACTGTGTGGCAAGGGCATGGGTCCAGCCCTGCCCAAGTGTCCCAGCTGGACCACACACTGAACGACCACAGCCTTCTGGGACACCCTGGGCCCCTACCTTTGTGTCTTCTGCCTGGAATGCCCCAATTCCCTGACCTCCCTGACATCTCTGTTCCATCTGCTGTGTCCCCACAGTCCCTTACCACATCCCCGCCCCACCCCACACGACCTCTTTGTGAGACTGGGGACTCCTCTGAACTAGGCCTCTGCCAGGGTCTGCACAGTGGCTAAAGCACAGGCTCCACCAGCTTATGCAGGGGCTGTGGGGGAGCCCCGGGACGAGGGGCTCTTATGCTCACTGCCGGATGGTCTCCATCTGCTCTTTGACAGACATGCCCCCAATGCACAGTGCACAGCGCAGCAGCGGCGAGCTGTCCTCCTGAAGCAGGTGGCAGTAGTACTCCAGGATACCGTGGGTCTGCCGGGCCAGCTCTCGCTGCAGATACCGGGGCAGGGGCTGGTACCAGGAGACAGTCTCCTCGGTGCCCTGCCCTGCAGGCCAGCCTATCTTACCGAGGGGCAGATAATCAGTCCATAGGGCCCTTCGCGCTTGGAGAAAGGTAACCTCTTCTCTTGTTCCAGGCAGAACATGATGACGGGCAAAGTGAACACCAGCGTCTTGCCTGAGCCCGTGAAGGCAATGCCTATCATGTCACGGCCGGACAGACTGTTGGCAGAGGACAGGCCTGTGGGTCAGGTTTGGTGGAGTGCACGCAGGGACTGCTTCTGTGGCTGCACACCCACTCCTGCACGGCCGCCCTCCTCAGGGCCCTGAGCCCGCACTCACATGGTGGGGATGCCCTGGATCTGAATAGGCGTTGGGTGGTGGATGCCCTTCTTCTTCAGGCCTCTCAGGATGGCTACAGAAAACAACCTTGACATCATCTACGTGTCTCACAGGTCCTTTATTGGGCCCCACAGTTTGTAAAACTGCCACTGTCTCCCGCAAGTTACAAATGATGAAACCGAGGCCCAAAAAAAGGGAGAGAGGAAAAGAAAGACTGACAGACAGACCTGTTCAAAGCTCCTAGGATTCACCCCCAGGTCTGTCTAAGGTCAGTTTCACTTGCCCAACGAAGGTCCCTAACAGCACAGAACAGTGAATTCGTTCAGCTGGCACAACTGAAAAAGGAGCCCAAAGAACCCTCCATCCCCATTACCTACGCTATAGCTGCTGAGTGCAGTTGGGGATGGGACACAACCTTACAGGTGTCTGACTGTCAAAGTATGGTGCCTCTCCCACGACTCACGCACCTGCAGGAAATTTCATTTCCTTGAAGCTCTTGATGGGCGGTGGGATACCATCTCCTTCCACCAGGATATGGTACTTCTTCCGGACTCGCTCATGCCGCTCTTCAGACATGCTCAGGACATAGCGGGGAGGTGTCCAACTGTGAGTGGGTAGTAGGGATCAAGGGAGACCTTGGGCATAGCTGGCTTTGGCACGTCCCTGCCAATCTCTGGCCACAAACCATTTACCCTAAGTAAAGCTAACTGCATACCTGGTTTTGATTGGATCATCATACGTGATGCCCTTAGCCATCTCCTTCACTGACATCAGGGCTGCGAAGAGAGATGTGGCTCAGGGCTGGCTTCTGCCTCCCTGAGACCAGGCTTCTTGAGATATAACATTCCTGGGGCTGGGGGGAGGAGGTTCAGTCCACCACCTCCCTGCCCCCAGCTACAACCATACCTCGGCCCTCAGCCACACTCTCCAGGATCTTCTCCTCTTCCTTTAGCTGTTTTTCCTTGGCAGACTCCTTGCGGGCTGAGAAAAAAGGCAGACAGTGTCAGAGAGACGCCAGAGCAATGCACCAAGCCGAGACTCCCACCGCTGCCTATCCCACCTTCAGCCTTCTCTTTGAGGTGCTGGTGCTGATCCAAGAGGCTGACGTTGGACTGAGGGCCCAGCGGGATGTCGTCTTCATCTCCCCGGTGGTCACTGCCACTGTCCTGCTGCTCCTCCTCGGCAGCTCCCTTGCGTCTTCGCTGCAGCAGCTTCTGTAGCTGAGGTTCCACCAGCGTCCCTCAGAGCCGAGCCGAGCCCAACAAAGAGTGGGGCATCGCGCCCAGGAGCTTCTCCCGAGATGCAGAGCTGCTCTACCCCTCAGATTAGGTCGCCAGTGCCTCGTGTGCCTCGAGGCCACGCTCCCGTGTACTGACACCTCATCGCCGCCTCCCCATCCCAATGAGAAACTTTGTTCCCTACCCTCATTCCTCCTGCGACCCCGGCCTCTCACCAGTAGCTGCCGGCGCTGTCGCAAAGGCACATAGGGTACATAGTCGTCGTCGTCCTCATCCTCCTCCTCAGAGCGGCTCCCTGCAGCAGTCACCTCGTCGGCACGAGACCGCTGCAGAGATACAAGAGTCAAGCCGACCACCCCTCCCCGTCTTCACTGCGGCTCGCCATCCGCGCGGTCCCCACCTTCGCTCCCACCTTCCGCTCGGGTTCCGACTCCATCCTTCTCTGTACGCATGCGCCACACGGCAAAAAAAAAAAAAAACCAAAAAAAAACCCCGACAACCCCGCCTTACCTCTGAGATCCAACCAGATGTGAAGGAGTGGCCGTCGGCGCCTAGCAACGACTTCCGAGTGCCGGGTCGCGCCGAGGGACAAACTTTCTCAGAACTTCCTTCCCGTGGCGCGGCGTTTAAGGCCTTCCGTGTGGCCACGCAGCTGATGCCCGGGCTAAAGGCGAAAGCGTCAGGCAAAGCATTGTGGGATGCTGGAGGGTTTGGAGCATGCGCTAAACGCTCAAACCAAGGCCGGTGGCTGGGCAGGACCCCAGTGAAGACCGCGGATCTCTGCAGGTGCTCAGCCTCGCTCACAGCGTGACGTCAGCCGCGCGCCCCCTCCGGCGGACACTGCGTCCTCTAGTGGCTGGGGAGCTCCGGGACCCGGCCGGTCGGGATCTTGCCCGAGTTTCCATCCCCGCAGGGCGGAGGGGGCAGGGTGCGCTTTGTGGAATGAATGACTCAAGTACTGCCTCTGTGACTCGTGTTCTCGTCAGTGAGACACGTTCATAGTAGTGAGGGGTAAATAAAATGCTGCTGACGGTGGTTTTTAACCGAAGAGCTGTACATATACATGTGCGTAAGCGATTATGACCATAAATGCTGTGACAGAGCTCAGAAGGAACCTGAGGCGGCTTCCAGGTGTGGAATCTCAGAGCAGGGAGCAGGGAGGAGAGGAAGGAAGGCCTCCAGTCCAGCAGGAGTGGCCTAGTCGCGGGCAAGTGCGGATTCCCAGGGAAGGGATCACTCGGCCCACCTGGAGTGGGGTTAGCCAGAGCAATGGTTGGAGAGGTAAACCGGACCCAGAGCGGTGACTGTCGGAGTAAATTTGTCACTGGAGACATTTGGGAGTGATGGGTCAGTGCCGCCCTTCCTTTCTTCATATATTTAACACGAGCATGGGCTGGGCATCGTGCAGTGCTGAGGCAGATAAAAGATGAGCGAGACACAAACCTGGCTTGTGAGATTATGGATTTGTTGAGAGAAAACACATAAACCAGACTTGAGGTTAAGGAGAGGTATCAAAAGCCATGATACCACTTTTGGGATCCTCACAAGGGCAGGGCAGACTGATTCTCATTGTAAAAGTGACTTCTCAACTGGGAAGTGAAGGATAAGCAGGAATTTATGAAGGAAGTATAATCCGGGAAGAGGGAAGTGAGCAAAAGTCAGGAGATCTGAGGGTGCCACGCCTAACCACAGGCTAAGGTTGTAGGTGTGCCAGGAGCAGCGGCCAGGCACAGGAGAGCCTGGGATGCCACTCACTGAAGTCTATCTGCAGAGGTGCTGCTTCGTTCAGACCCGCAGTTCTTATCGAGGCATTCTCGATAGCGGTGCCAGTCCAGCGGCAGGGCAGAAGGCTGGTGCAAGTAATGTTTCCGATTTCACCGGGAGTGTCCATACGTTCTTGGGGATTGGGAAAGGCCAGGAGCCAGGAATTGCAATGCTGTTTCCCTTTAGAAGGGGAAGCTGGCACTGCCAGCCAGCTCACAGTGGGGCTCAACCAAGTGGGAAGTGAAGGGGGAGGAGGGAGCGGTTTTTGATCCTGCGCCGTAAGGAATCCGAGTGACTCTGCCTACTGCCTCCATCACACCCCACGTGAGCTCAAGTTGAGTGTTGGTTTTAGCTGAGAAAATCCCACTGAGGACAAAGTGTTGGGACACACATGTGTGTGAGGCATTTTTAGCATATCTGCACTAAAATCTGAATTTACAGACCAGAACTACTTGCTGGGGGCAGGAAGGAGGGAGCAGTAGTTTGCTTTACTTTCCAGAAGGGTTCATTTCCTCTTAACTCTCAAGTACTTAAGCTCTGTCTCTTCCTGTTGGAAAGTCAGATCCCTCCCCCCACCCCCCACTTCCCCGGACTACCCAAGGACACCCAGGCCACAGATGCGCTGTCCATCAAGGCCTCAAGCCTTCCCCAGGCCCCTTTGCACATCCGCCCATGGATGGGTTCCGTTCCTCCAATTTGCCATCCCACAGAGGGGAAACAGTATGGTGGATGGCTGTGCCCATTTGAGGCCCCCCAACAGGAGGAGGGGGCACAGAGACCGCAGCCATACAGGCCGCGCTCTAACTCCAGTCAGCCAGGCCGGAGCCACTGCAGCCTTCCCTGTCTCATCTTCAGTTCCATGTGCAGACGTCCCATTTAACAGTCCCACTTAAACAGCTACAATGAAGTGGAAACAATGCTGCCAAACCAGCTGCAATGAAGTGGAAACAAGTGCCTGCCATAGTGACTAAAGCGACCCCATGCTTCTGATTCCATCCCTTGCCTGGCCCCTGCCCCGCCCTGCCCTGCCCAGCAAGTGACCCGCTCACACTCTGTGTCCAAATGTTGCTTTATCTTTCGGCAGGAAAGATCTTCACAGTATCAAAAGTAAAGAATTAAAAAAATAAAATAAAACAAACAAAAACCAAACACAAAAAGAGCAGTGTTGGGCCAGCAGTACCATCAGCCCCCCGCCCACAGGCCAGCCCCGCCCCCGGGCTCTGAGTGTGGAGGCTGCGTAGCACCAGGAGGCGGCTCTGTGGAGGTCCTGAGGGGCCCAGTCCGGCTCGCTTGGCATCCACTCAGCTTCTGGTTGGTCCGGGATGGCGGAGCAGGGTGGGTCTTGGGCAGGTGGGTGCGATGTGGACGAGGAAGAAACTGTGGACCTTCAGCCAGTAGGTGGGCGTCTCCGGACACCCTGCAGACGCTGAACCCGGCAGGGGCTGAAGAAACAGAAGGGCGTGGCCATACGGTGAACACTGGCCTTCCCTAGCCGCCTCTGGGTCCCCACGGGTCCCCGCAGGGGCAGCTGCCTCCTACTTCTGCTCCCACAGACTTCCTCAGTCACCTCCAGCAGAGGATGAAATCCAAGACTGCCAGGAAACAGCCACAGCCCTGGTGTTCTATCCACATGTGAAATGTCACCCTGGATCTCACAGGCGGCGGGACTATCCCCAAGGAGCTCCCAGCAGCACCCCCTTCCCAGGCTGGCCGCTGTGGAGGAAGATCCTCGGCTCTGGCACACAGCCTCCTGGTGACAGGCAGGGGCGGGGCCACCTCTGCATGCAGACATAGAGCCTGGCTGGTCTAAGTGGGTGCCAGCAGCACTACTTTCTCCACTCGGGGCTCCCAGTCCTGCTCTGAGGAGGGTAGAGATCAAAGGAGCTTGGGGTAGGGAGCATCTCTCTTCTTGGGAAAGAGATCAGCTGAAGAGGGAAAATACGACTGGAGGTTTCCTGGATGACAGGGGAATTAGGCCTATGGAAGGGGGTGTACCCCTTTTTCTCAGAAGGAGTAACAGATGAAGGTGGGGTCCCCGCCACTTTGGCTCCAGTGGAGGTGGAAAAAGACAGGTGAGAGGGCACCCTGGTGCTGGCAGAAGCTCTTGGGGGTGTGGATGTCTCAGACTGGCAAAGGGTCCGGGAACCCAGGCCCGCAGAGCAGCAGGGCAGAAGCAAGTCTGTGGACAGCCTAGACTCCAGGGCAGCGCCAGGGTGTGCAGGAGCTCAGCCCCAAAAGCTGTCCCTGGGGAGCTGAGCCAGCATCCAAAGGGGTGGATCCGGACCCCAAATGGGAAAGGAGGCTCAGCCAAGGATCCAGTGGTCTGCTGCCCTGGCACTGCAAAGAGGAAGACAAGTGAGGACACCCTCCTGGGGGTCCCTGGGCTCAGCTCACCTGCCCCAGCATCCTGTTGCCTTAAGGGCGCTGTGTGGTTGCCAACCAGAAGAGGCCCGACCCCAGAGACAGCTCAGGGCTGACACACGGCACTGAATCCAGCAGCAAAGCCTGCCTGCAGCCACCCTTCTCTTCTGCACTGTGGTTCTCAGCCCAGGGCCTTCCCCAGGCTCCTGACCTCAGTCCAGAACATCACTGGTGAATAATTTAGCCAAAAGGGACTGTGCAGCTGGCTGGGAGCGGGGACCAAAGCCCGTGCGGGGGCGGCGGGGGGCAGGTCTCTTCTTTCAGGAGGCAGCTTTGCTATCAATTTCCCCACGGAACCTATCCTGTTGAGGGAGAGCACCCACCAACTCCTCCGTGCCCAAATGACCTCTGAGGCCTTGGCCTAACTTGGCAGTGCCTCGCTGCGCCCTCGAGGCTGACCCTGGTAGCCTGCATGGAGGAGCCAGTGAGTGAGTTTCAACCCAGCAAGTGAGATTCAACTCTGAGGCTGATCAGGTCATGGGTAGGGGCAGCCCTCTGGGGCCCACGGTTAGCAGGGCACTTTGGGAGTCAGGGGAAGTAGAAGCCCGGCAGAGATACCCTAGGGGTGGTAGTGCAGGAAGAGGCCCTTCAAGAGCATGGGCAGGAGGGCCTGGCCCAGGGAGGAGCGCTGAAGGGACAGAGGCCTGTGCCTCCGGTGAGCACGGCCTGCTCCGCTGTCACTGGGATGTACAGGGCCAGGGACCCCGGCCCCCAGTGCAGCTCCCTGTGCCTCAGACAATGCAGTGGTCTGGTGGACACAGAAGCTGGTGGAGCATCGGGAGGGGCACATGTGACTTCTGGGGGTCTCTACCTCACTGAGCTGCACTGGGAGTGGTTTTCTTGAGGCTGAAGTTGGTCCAGTTCACAGCCACTTTCTGACGTGTTTGCTTTGCAGAATCCAAACAGAACCTGCCGGGTTTGGGAGACAACACAGGAGAAGCATGATCAGAGGCTACTCCCTGCCTCCCGGACCCCTCCCAGCCCCCTGTGTCCTGGCCTCTAAAGCAGGTCAGTTCTGCACAAGCCCCCCCAACTCCTGGGCGCCGAGGGTCCAGCAGGTACGGGGGCTGCACTGGCTGGGGGGCCTAGCTGGATGGGGCACCCACAAGCCCAGGGGACAGTGTACAGAGACAGGTGACACTGCCTTAAGATACTACCCCCTCCTCAGCCTGTACTTTACTCCGGCCATACTGGGCTGCCTTCCGTCCCGAGGGCGGTGTGTTTCTCGCACCTCAGACCCTTGAGTGTGCTGACCCCGCTGTCACAAATGCACTTATGCTCTGCCGGCCCGGCCCACTCATACCTGTTCCTCAAGTTTCAGCCTGGTCCCCATCCCTCAGCTCCCTCTGCAGTCCCTCTTTGAGCCTCCCCCGGCCCCAACCCCTCCTCTGGCAACAGCACCGATCACCGGACCATGGGGACGCTCTCCCCACTGAGCCTGTTCCATGCACCTCTGCCCCAGAGCTCAGCCCAGGCAGAGCGGAGGAAATACAGGGAGCAGACAAAGTGAACGAAGCTGGAAAAAGCCCTGGCTCTTGGGATCTGACACACATGCTTCCTTCACAAGGTCCCCTGAACCTTCTGACTCCTTGTCCTGTCAAGTGGCTACCCGGGCTCCAGGATGTAGGCTGGTGGGACAAAACCTAGGAGGCGGGGACAGGCTCTCCTTCAAGGGCTCAGGGCGGAGGGAGAGGCCTTTCTGAAGGGCCTGGGTGCAGGCAGGACAGTGGTGGCCCCACGCCTACCTCTTGAAGTATTCCACCTCCCGGTCAGTCTCATCCATCTCCACCCCATCCATGTCCTTGGGCAGGAACACGTCGTCTAGGAAGACACAGCCAGGAGGGCTCAGTGCCCACGGCCAGGCTGCTGGGCCGGCACCGCCCACACACGAGGCCTGCCCTCCACCCCGCGCACCGGCAGGGGGGCGGCCAGCCATGGCTCCTGGTGCACTCACCCAGGGAGGAGGCCGACTTCTCCTGCTTGTTGCGGCTCCGGCGGCTGCGGCCCTTGCCCTGCGGCAAGCTCTGTGGCCTTGCTGGGCCTGGAGGCTGCACAGACTCTTGTTGCAGAGGCCGTGCCTTGGCCTCCCCTGGCCAGTTTTGCCAGGAGCTGCCCTTCTCCTTGTCGGCTTTGGGGCTGCCAGCCCAGCCTGGTCCTGGCCGGCTCCCTCGGCTCCCCTCTGGGGCCTCAGCACAGCTGCCCACTTGGGGAGGCTCCAGGGCCTTGCCTGGCTGCTTAGGGCTAGAGGTCTGACCCTTAGCACCGGCAGCCTCCGGGCTGGCCGAGGGCCGGGGGGCTGGACTCGCCTCACTCTTCTTGGCCTGGATGCCCTGTCTCTTGCCTTTCCGCAGCTTCCCACTTGAGGCTACAGGCTCAGGCAGCTCCTGCTTGCAACTAGGAGCTTCCTTTGGGCTCAGTTCCTCGGAGCTGGTGTTGCCCGGCTTGGGTGTTTTGACCCAGATCACCCGGGACAGGTTGGGCACGGTGCTGAGTCTCCTCACTAGCCCGTTCTCAGGGATGATGCCAGGAGGGGGGCCCCTCACCTCTGTCCATGGTGGTTGGGGGCCTCTCATTTCTGCCCACGGTGTGGCTGACTCACTTGGAGCTTGTAACGTGTGGTTCTGAGGGGAGCCCAAAGTCAAAGGGGACAGGTCAAGGTTGATGTCAGGCCGGTGCTCTGAGGAGCCATTGAGGTTCGAGGATAGACCCTGGGTCTCTGGCTCAGCAACCCCCTCCTTAGAGAAGCCATTGCTGTCCACGCCGAGCTCACACACACTGAAGCTGGCACGGATGGAGTCCTTGACAGTGTTCTTGATCTCCTGCAGGCGGCTGCTCAGGAAGCTGTTGACCCGGTCCAGCTCCTGGCTGGGCCACTCCAGAAGCCTCTCCCTGGCAGGTGCCAGCTCCCGGCTTCCAGACACACCACGATTCACCTGCTTTAGAGCTTCTGCTGCCAACTGGGCCTTCTCCTTTTCCTGCCAATAGAAGAGGCAGTTTCAGCAGGGGCCTGGCAGCTGCCAGACACAATGTGACACTCGACACACCAGCCTGGGGCCCAGCTCTGCCACTAACTGGCTGGAGACAGGGTCTCGCAATCCTGGCCGCCCGCCCACTGCCTGCCCTGCAGGAGTGATGATGAAGAGCCATCGGACAGGCTCACATTCTGGGGGTGGAAGCAGTTACACCCAGAGGACAAGGTTTTCACAGCTTGTTCATCCAGAGCCCCGGTGTCGGTCCCAGGGCCTAAGGCGGCTAGACTCCAAGAGGTGAAAACACAGCTCACTGAATCTTGCCTCCCAGGCCTGGGCTTGAGCAATCCACCTACTGGTTGAGTTTCAGGTGGACTTGGCAAAATGAGGACAATAATTCTGGAATGAAGAGTCAAGTGGGGACGCAGGTGAGGAAGATGGCTGCCGCAGAGGCATTCCCCCCAACTCTGTAGGTTGTTGGGGTAAAGCTGTGCCGGCACATGGGTCCCCCAGGGACGAACGCAGGGACTGTGAGGCTGCTGTGGCACACACCACTGCTCTGGGAGCGTGCACCCTCCTGACGCCATGTGCAGGTGCCACTGAGGAGAACCAAGTCCCACAGGAAGGCCACTCACTGCTCAGGGGGCCTCAAGAAACCCAGGCCACGCCTGAAGTGTGTCCCTGGCATACGACGGACAGCCACAGGGGACCCCAGGACAAGATAGAAAAGCAGCCCCTTTGTCCAGCTGAGGCCTGGAAGGCTGGACTTTGCCCGTCAGTGCTGACAGAGACAGACCTGGAGACTGAAAGGGAAAGTCTGTGGGTGGAGTCCCCCCCACCCTCCGCCCAACTTCATGGCACTAGGCCTTCTGCAGGGGACAGGGGACAGACGTCAAAGGCCCATAGGGAGGGGGGGTGCCAGTGTGCCAGGGGTTGGATGCCTCCCACAATTTCACGACTGATCAGGGACTGAAGGGAAACAGGAAACGGAAAGTGGGGAGAGAAACGAGGGCCTGCCACCACCTGAGTTGACTTCAAAGAGGGGGACCCTGCGGCCCAGCGGGCACTCGTGCATTTCATTCTCCAGTCTCGTCATGAACGCCGGCTCCGTGACTGGCTGGATCGCCGCCATGGGGCCTTGGACAAATCACTCACTCTCTTTGACCCTCACTGTCCCCACTTGTAAATTTGGTAGGAAAACCACCTGCCTAAATCTCACAGGGTTGCTGTGAGGACACCCGTGTCCAGCTCTGCACCCTGGAGTTCCCGGCCGCAGGTGGAGCAGTGAGGCCACAGGGATGCCTGAAGGACCAGAAGGCTCTTCTCTTCGCTCCTCCCCTGCACCAACCTTTGCTGTGGTTAGAAACTGAGTTTCATGGGGGGTTTCATTGGCAGAAAAGAGTTCTGCTAAACCAAGATGTCTGAAATGGGTGCAGATGGGGCGATAGAGAGCCGCATGTAATTTTAACGGTGAGAAGGGGAAACCAGAGAGACATTTTCTGCTGGGCACCATGAGTTCAGGATGTCCCGACAGCTGTCTCACTCAGTCCTCACATGGGCCCTTGTCGCCTCACTATCCTCAGTTTACAAATGGGGACACTCAACTTTGGAAAGAATAAGGAACTGGCCCAAGGTCACATGGCTCCTAAGTGGCAGCGCTGAGACAGCACCCCCAGCTGTGATCTGCAGTTCTTATGTTTTCAATCCTGACAATCGTCTCATGACCATTGACTTGCAGGCACTGGGCTGCGCCCTGAGGAGACGGTCTCTGCGCTCTGACTTGAATGTGCTGGGGGAGACAGACATGCAGACAGGCCGTTTCATTCTGGGTGACAGGGGCGAGAGCTATAGGGAACAAAGCACAGGGTGCTCTGGGAACCCAGACTGGGCCATCAGGCCTGCTTCCCAGGGGCAGGATCTCCCTGAGCATGATTGGTGAGGAGATTATCCTGGCGCACGAGAGAAGCACTATCCGGGTAGAGAGCAAGTGGAAAGGCTGCGAAATGGAAAAGCACAAAATCTTTAGGGAATGGAAACAGCTGACAGGTACAGCTAGAGCCCAGATTTCTTCTGGGGGATGGGAGTGGGCAGGCCAGCCGGAAGGGACAGACTGCGATGAAGCTGGCAAGCTGAGCAGGCGCTGGATCCTGAAGGGCCCTGCAGGCCATGCTCGAGTCTGGGTGCAGTTCTGAGGGCAGCGTCCAGCCACTGAAGGCTTTGAAGGAGTGGTCAGTCTCAGCCACTCGGGAGGCAGCAGGGCCAGAACTCTCAGTGCGGGGCAGGGAGAGGAGACGATCCGTGAGGACAGCCCGACCACGGTTATGCCGCTGCGGCAGCTCTGCAGACCGAACGCTCACTCTGCTGGACCTTTTTCCTGCATCACTCCGTCTCATCCTCGCGACAATCTGAGGTAGGTTCTACTGTTACTCTCATTTTATGGATGAAGAAACTGAGGCTTGGAGGCTAAGTGATTTGCCCAAGGTCATACAGCAAGGGTGGCAGAGCCAGGGTTCAAACTGAAGTCCAGTCCCAAGGCCCGCTGCTCCCTCCCAATCACCATGGAGCATTCCTCCCGAGATGGTGCCCAGGTCCTGGTCCAGGCAGCTGGGTGGACGGCAGCGCACCAGCTAGACAGACAGCGGAGGAGGAGGAAGAGGCGTCTTGCAGAAAGACAACAAACTCACTTTTCGATGTGCTGAGTTTGAGTCTCTGTGGAAGTTGTGAGGAGGTGCCTGGTAGCAGGAGTGGGCATCAGTGTGACATGCGGTGGGGAAGCAGGTGGCCAGACCAAACCCAGAGGCGACTACCTAGATGGCTTTTCTTTCCCAGGGAGGTGTCCTCAGGGCGAGGGTCAGGCACAGGAAGAGGAGCTCACAGAGAAGAGGGCCAAGAGGAAGGCGGGAAATGTGGTGCGCCTGCCACTCCCACCATCCTTTCCCTGCACCTCCCAACTGAGGGTGGAGGTGCCAAAAAAAAAAAAAAAAAAACAATGCTTAAAAAGGAGAACACGTACAAAATGCGAGACGCTGCCTAGTGGACACAGAGGACGGTCACAGGAGACTGTGCTCTGGCGGCTTTCGGAGGTGTGGGGGTGGAAGAGAATTGCAGTGAGACGGGAGAACACACACAGTGAACGCAGAAAACATCTGTGAGAGACTTGGCTGTGACAAGAGCAGAAACAAGGAGGGCAGACAGAGGCAGTGTGCTCAGGGAACAGTTTGCTTTCACAAAGGAACTGGGCGCGGGGGTGGGGGTGGGGGTGTGTGGGGGGGAGGCTGATGGGAAAGAGCCGGGAGGAGAGGCTGCAGGCACAGCACCGAAGCTGAGGGTAGCCTGAAGAGGCAAGGATGGACTGCACGGGCCTTTGCTAGGAAAAGGGGTAAGCTGTTCTCATAACAAGAAGAAAACTTTGCAAGTGGCCTGGGAGGACGTTGAGAGAGTGTCTGTCCACTGACCTCATTTGAACAAGAAATGAGGTTATTTGCCAAAAAATAAGGTGGGGGAGGGGGAAACGTGAAGGTGGAGAACAGAGGTCTGGCATAGGGGCCGCCATGAACTGATGAGGAACAAGACCTGGGCGCTCCACAGGCCTGCTGGACGATATGGGGACTCAAGAAAGCAGGTCACGCAGCCTGGGAGTCACAGGTAGACTTGATTTGCTGCTCTCCTTGAGGTGCAGAAGGGGAGAGGTGGGTTGGGTTCAAAGCCAGGGCTGCAGTTTTTCTGAGGGGCCGTTAGTGCAAGGACAGTGAGGCAAGGAGTGGAGAGTATTGGTAAGAGTAAATGATCTTGCCTGGCCTGAGAAGAGGAGAAAGAGGCAGGTGACAGTCATCAGTGGACAAAGAGTGGTTGGGAGGTTGCAGATGACAAAGGCGGGGTTGGTTCCAAAGAAGTAGGGTAGAGAGAGTCATGGTCTAGAAATAGGCTGAGGAGGGAGAAAGACACCGGGCTTTATTGCTCTCCTGAGGTGGGACAGAAGAGCACTCTGCTGGATGACCACCGGGGGACAGCCACATTATCAGGCCAGGAGGGAGGTGGAGGCAGGTGGGGAAGAGGCTTGTGTATAAACAGGTAGTGGCTGTGATCGCCTATTGCATGACAATGCAACTGCCTGCTTCCAGGGGATGCTGGCCTCTGCACCGGGCTGGGCAGACAGTAGCTGTGCAGTGACTTGTTGAGCAAGTGAGCAGTGCGTGATGAATGGTGGACTAGAGAGCCGTGTGAGGGTAGCAGGAGTACTGAGGGAGAAGTGATCTGAGCGAGGCTGCAGAAGAGGACGCACTTGAGCTGAGCTTGGAAGGAAGTTGTCAGGAGGAAAAGGAGGGGAGAGGAGAGAGCATTACTGGTGAAGGAGAAAGAACGTGCAGCACACCCACATTTAGGAAAAGGACATTAGGCCTGGGAACTGTGAAGTGTGCTGGCTGAGACCTAACGGCCTTAAGAGGCCAAGAAGGGCCAGAGGACACTGGACCTTCCAGTGTCCAGTGCTGCCCACTGGACACTTCTGGCCGGACAAGACTGGATGAGAGGAACAAAGTGCAGACCACTTTCTGAAGGCAGTGGTGGGACCCCTCGGCTCCCTGCTTCAGGGTGCAGGGCAAAGGTCCTGGTTGTCCTCTGGGCTGGAAAGAGGTGGAGAACCACTGCTGCTTTCCAGGGCACCAGGGCTGTTTGACCGCCCAGGACCTGGAGCTGGCTGGGTGTCAAAGCCAATCTCCTTGGCTGCTGGACTCCCAAGTGTGGCACCGTGCAGACACAGCTGGGGGTGGGCAGGTGAAGAGGTAACGAGGCGGCAAGGGACCAGCCACCAAGCCCCGAGGATCGCCTGGCATCAGGGCTGCCCAGGAAGGGCTGACTGGCCTCAGCCTAGATCACTCCCAGGGCTCCAATTACGTCTCCACGTTGGCAACACCCAGCCCCACACCTCCGTCTCCACTTGGGTGTCTTGTGAGGGCTGCTGAGGCAACTGCCCCAGCTGAATTCCTGTCTTCTGCCAACCCCATCCTTGCTCAGTGAAAGGCACGCCACCCTGCCAGTCACCCAAGTAAACACCTGGGATACATCCCTAACTCCATCTCCCTGTCCTATAATCAGATCACCAAAGCCTGTCACTTCTGCTCCCTCTGAAAAGCCATCTCTCCTGCTCCACCCCCACCATCAATCACCTCTGTCCTGGCTCTTGGCTTTCTGCCTGGGAGTGTCACCCTGCCAGGTGACCGTCCATGTCGCCACACAATGACCCTGGAATACAGAACTGACCAAGTGTATTCTTTGATTAAAGCCCTGAAGTGACTCCCCTTCAGCTGCAGGGTCAAGTCAAAGCTCTTCAACAGGGCATGCGAGGCCCTTCCTCACCTCCACTGTCCGTCCTGCCTCTCCTGTGTGAGCCCTGGACGCACCGAGCTACGTGTCTGCACTGCGCCCGCTGCCAGGAGGGCCCTGCTGGTGCCTGTGCACTCGCTCCTGAGCCAGCCTCTCAGGATGGCCGTTGCCAGCAAACCCAGACAGGAGGGGGCCCCTTCAGGCCAGTCCTTGTCACACACCAATGCACTTGTCCAGTTTTGTGTCAGCCTCTCCACGGCCTGAGCTTCTCCAGGGAAGGACTTAACAAACACTTTGGCTCCCAGTATTTGCAGTGTTTTCGGAACGAGTAAATACATGACTGACTGACTGAAGCAAGTCCTGGGCTTGGAGGAATCCAGCAAGCTGTTTCTGAGGCCAGGACTCATTTGTCCTCCAGTCACTGGCCCCCTGTCTCCCTCACCCTGACGCCTCCCAAACTTGCTCAGACCCCCCAGAGCAGCGAGCCAGGCCGACATCTCTGGCAGCCAGCACCATTCGTGCCCCAGAAGTCTTGGGGGTTGGGGCGAGGGACTCCTCGGGGAGAAGAGGTGGCAGAGCTGGGCTCCCCCCCCACACCCACCTTCTTTTTCAGCTTGTGCCGGGCCCGTTTGGCAGCCCTGGCGCTGTTGGGGGCTTTGGGCTCCGCGCTGTTGATGAATTCCAGCAGTTCATCCACATCTCGGTGGTCCACGGCGGGCTCCCCAGGGACCCCGCCCAGGGCGCCCCCCTTCATAGGCAGTTCCTCTTTCCGCCTGGTCAGCCTCGAACGGAGCTTCTCTCGGATCTCGGTATAGTTCCGACTCGTCGGGGCAGCGGGTGGCTGGGGGAGGGGAGGCGCTGATGTTACACCCTGGGCCTGGGAAGCCCGGAGCACTCCCCCCCGCTGGCAGGGAACACACGGTGAGAAGTGAGACAACTGTTCTCTCCACCAGAGCCTCAGAGGCCAAGTGGCTGTGCCCCAGCCAGGCCGGAGCCAAGGCAGTGGTGGGCGGAGGGCGCTTGGGGCACCCGGGCCTGGGGGCCAGGAAAGCAGGTTGGGGGCCAGGCGTCGTCACTGGGAAGATGTATGACCTTGGGCAGGTCACTGAGTCTGTGAGCCTCGATTTCGTCAACTCTAAAATGAGGGTCGGCCCTAGCTCAAAGGTGACTAGCACCATCATCACTTCCATTTCTTCTGCCCTCAACTGCTCTCCCCTAGCAGCGGCCCTTCCTCTTCACCTTAGCAGACTTCTGAACTGCTTCCTCCCCCTGTCCAAAGACAGCTGTACTCTGCTCTGTGCCTCCTTCCTGGCGCCATCTGTGCTCACGGCCTGTCCCTCGGCTCGCTCTCACGCCTGGGGGACTGAGAGCCTTTGCTTCCACTCTGCCTTCATCACGCACAAGCCTTCACTTCTCTGTGATTACACACGTACACAAACTCCTCAGAATCATAGCTTTCCTCTCTGCCATTTCCTGTCCTTTCGCCTAAAGAAAAAAAGTTAATCTTAAGAGAAACCACGAAAAGAGCAAAGGTAGCAAAATGTTTAAAAATCCCCATCTCACCAGTTTGCTGTGAGGATCAAGTGAGCAGATGCAGGCGCAGAGACTCACAGGGTCCCAGTGCGGTTACTGTGCCCTTGAACAAGGGGTGTCTGGGGAGAGCAGGCGCCCCTCTGGCTCGCTATGGCCGGCCCCCTAGCCCTCTCTGGCCTGCGCAGGCTCACTCACCGCATTGTGGCCGAAGAACTCGCAGTAGCAGCAGTCACAGAACTTCCCATCTCTCTGGTGGGCGGAGGATGAGGTGCAGGAGCTGCGCTCCGAGCTGCTGTCCTCTTCCTCGCCCAGCCCCTCATCTGCCTCGCAGGGCTGGGGCAGCTGGCAGGCCAGGCCACTGTGTGTAAACTTGTGCCCCTTGCACCCTGGGTCTCTGCTGACGGGGAAGACAGAGAGGCCAATGGGTGAGAGAGGGCAGGGCAGGAGCAGGCCGCAACAGGAACCTGGGGAACAGCAGCCCCACCATCACCGTCCCCATGGCCCACGAAGGCCGTCCACCTGCGTTCAGTGCCTCTCACAGGAACAGGGCCAACACCTTCACTGTCCCTCAGGGCCCAGCTCAAGGGCACAGTTCTGGATAGGTCCAGCAGGCCGCCTCTGCCCATGCCCTCGGGACACTCCTGGACCCTGACAGCACTGCACACATCTCTCTCCACCCTGCTGTCTACAACACTGTACTAGGACAACGTTTGCCTGTCTGTCTCATCCAAAGGCAGACACTGGGCCACTTCTGTTTTTGGATCCCAGTGTGTAGCATGACAACCTTGCACACAATAGGTGCTTAGTATGTAGGTGTCTGAACAGATTAGTGACCTGACAGCTCCCCTGGAGCATCCTGGGGGTCCTGCAGGGTCCGTCTCCAGGGGGCAAAGCTGCCTCGGCCATGGGGCCTTGAGGTTAGGAAAGCAAGTGCGGCTGGGGGGCCCCAGACTCTAAGAGCTACTGTCTGTGCAGGCACTGTATTCAATGTGCTCTTTAAAACATTTTTTTTCCTTTAATTTTAAAAAATTATTGATTTTGGGGGGAAGGGAGAGATCAATTTGTTATTCCACTTGTTTATGCACTCACTGGTCGTTTGCTCTATGTGCCCTGACCGGGGTCCAACCCGCAACCTTGGTGTAGCCAGATGACTCCCCAACCCACTGAGCTACCTGGCCAGGGCTCAATGTATTATTTCTAACCATTTGCAAGGCCTCCAAAACAGGTGCTGCTGTCCCCACCTTGCAGGGGAGGAGGCAGGCTCAGAGTGCTTCACTGCTTTGCTCAAGGAGTAGTAGGACTCAGCCCATGCCTGTCCGCAAAGTCCACGCTCTCCTTACTGCGCTGCCGACTCTGGACTTGAGGAAGAACAGGGCATCTGGTAAGACAGACTTGCATCAGCAGTGGGAGCCCGGGGGGGGGAAGGGTGGGGCGGAAAAGGAGGGGCAGGAACCACGATCAGTGGTGCTTAGAGAACCTTAATCCAAGCTGACCACTCTTCATCTGTTACGTCAGCGAAAGTGCAGCGCCCGCTGCCCCCGAGAGTACAGAGACCGGCACCCACACGCTGGCGCTGCGGCATGTGAAGAACTCTTTGGAGAGCAATTTTTCAGTGTATTAGAAACCCTTGTTAAAAAACAAAACAAAACCAAAAAATGATATCCTGACATCCTTTCAAATGAGAAATTTTTTTCAATTCTGAGGGATCTATTCCAAGGAGAAAAATCCAACAGACGGAAAAAGCTTTAGGCAAAGACATCTTTAGAGACGCTACTTATAATACTGGAATGACGGACTGTTCAGCAACCGGAGAACGGTCAAGCGCACCTGGGACAACAGCCTCGGAAGACCACACAGGAGCCTAACAGTGCTGCGTGG
Organism: Micronycteris hirsuta; assembly: GCA_004026765.1. NCBI lineage: Eukaryota > Metazoa > Chordata > Mammalia > Chiroptera > Phyllostomidae > Micronycteris > Micronycteris hirsuta. Next base: position 135,247 of record PVJI01001690.1, read on the forward strand.
GGCCGCAGACGCATGCGGGAGACAGAGAGGGGACTGCTGAGAGCAGCGGGGTCGCAGAGGGGCAGCTGCAAATGCTTCAGAAACACAGATCTGATGACAGTACAAAACAGACACGTGTCTTCTCCACAGAACTGTACCTTTCGAACAGGTGGTACTATAACCTTTCTCAGTAACTGGAGTTCCTTAGGCCTCTACCTTAAGGATGGAAGTCCTAACTCAAACACAGATTTGGGTGCAATGAAGCTTATGATAGCCATGTCGATGATGGTTAAAACCATCATAACCGTCCAGGATTAAGGGAATGATAAAAATAAATATATTTATAAATTTATATATTTATTTTATAAAAATAAATATATTCTCATGTGAGAACCAAACGGTGAGACATTATGTGGCCACTGGAAGGTATTTTGAAGAATTTTAACTGGGGAAATATTCATGGTATAATGTTAAAAAAACCACTACACAAAAATTATACAGAACAGGGACTCGCCCTGGCCAGTAGCTCAGGCGGTTAGGATGTTCTGCCCTGATACGCCGAGGTGGCAGGTCCAATCCCCGGTCAGGGCACATACAAGAGCCAACCAATGAGTGCACCAATAAGTGGAACAGCAAATCAGTGATTCTCTCTTTCTTCCTTCCGATCTCTCTCTAAAGTCAATATATAAAATTAAAAAACAGTAACAAAATACAACAAAAAACCTCCAGGGACCTAACTATGTTACACACAAAAACACCAGGAAGACTATACTGCAGAATTAGGAGTTTATCTTTAGGTTGAGGACATTTTTTCTTTAGACATTTCTAAATTTTTCCAATTTCTAAAAAAAAACCCCAACCAAACATATTTCTTTTCAAACTGCAAAAACTATGAAAAACATAAACTGAGCCTCCTACTCTTTAAGTTCCACCCCAAGAGCTGCCTTTGCAAAGTTTTCCAAAACTCTAAGCCCAAGTCAGCAGGGGGCGTGTCCTTCCCGCCGCCCACTTACCTGTGAGTGCTGGGGAGCTGCTGGGAGCTTGGCGGTGGGAGCAGAGGCCCGCTGCAGTGCCCGCCGCAGTGCCCACTACAGGGATGGCTGCACCCCGAGAAAGAAGGTGGCATCTTCAGGAGTGGCATGCTGGTGGAAGGCAGGTGGGGGCTCTGACATGCCCCTGGGGAGTGTGGCACGGTGACAGCGGCAACAGGGCATTCTGAAGCCTGCGCAGGGAACGGTGCTGTGGGGGTGGTGGGCAGCAGGTGTGGGTGGGGTGGGGAGCCAAAGGACCCAGAGTGAGAGGGGATCAGCGACGCTGGCTGGGGGTGGTGGCCAGTGGGGCTGTTAGGCGGAGCGGTGAGGTCTGAGTGCCGGCGGTGCTCTGAGATGGGGAAAATCTCACCTGTGGGCACACGGGGGAGACAGGGGTCAGAGAGGGAGCCCGGACACCAAGGAGGAAAGCCCAAGGGCCCGCTGCCCCAGCACCCTGCTTCCTGGGATCTGGGTACAGACAGTAGACCCAGGCAGGAGCTTTTGAGAACACCTAGCAGTGCCAGCTTGGGCTGCAGAAATTTCTCTGCAGGCAGCAGCTGGGCTGCACAGGCCTGAGGGAGAAGGCAGCAGAAACGCCAGCCCCACGCAAGACCACACACCTCTACTGGGACACAAGCAGGGGAAACGCACTCTGCCCATCAAGGTCTCTCTATCTCTAGGAGCAGCAGGCTGAAGTTCTCCCTCTGGGCCACAAGGAGTGAGGCAGTGGGTGTACCAGACTTCCTGGCACATACTACTCAACTCTCAGCCGAGGGGACGGCACCCCTCTGAGATCTCAGCCCCTCCACTCACAAGCAGATGGTAATTCCGTGTTTGCACAGGGCACCAAAAGACCACAGTTCTTTCTTTCAATCTCTAAGGGCTCCCTCACTCTGGGTCTGAAGAAGGTATACAGGGCTGAGAAATGGGCTAATAATCACAGCAGCCTGCACTGCCGACCTCTTGGGGATAGAAGTGCAGCCTTTTCTACCTACCCCTCAGGTGGAGAAAGGGGGGCCTAGGACAATGGAGGCAGGCAGGCCCTCTGTGTTGCTGCAGGGGCAGGTGTTCTGGGCTCTTAAGTCCTAATTTCCTAGAGGACTTAGACTTTACTTTCTATTCAACTCTACTTTCTATTTCTCCCAGACTCTACTTTTTTTCCCCCTTAAAGATTTTATTTATTTTTAGAGAGGGGAAGGGAGGGAGAAAGGGAGAAAAACATCAATGTGTGGTTGCCTCTCGTGCACCCCCTACTGGGAACCTGGCCAGCAACCCAGGCATGTGCCCTGACTGAGAATCGAACCAGTGACCCTTTCATTTGCAGGCCTGTGCTCAATCCATTGAGCCACAGCAGCCAGAGCCCAGACTCCACTTTCCATTCAACCAGGGCTTCCCAGGCCCCCTTTGGCTGCAATGGGAACTGTTACTGAGCCGACAGCAGCAGTGTTTTCAACTTCAGAGTCCTGGGGAAAGGAATGCCCCTCTGCTTCGACCAGAATAGGTCTGCATTTACTTAATAACGGATCTTCTGGTTTGTTTGAACCAAGTGGTTAGGAAAACACAGCTGTCTACATTTATGAAGCCTGTTGGTCTTCTGAGCTTGGAGACTCACCGGGGATGGAAGGAGGACTCCCGAGTGAGTTGCCTGGCACGGCCCCGCTGGAGTGTGGGGAGTTCCAGAGGCCCGAGAGCTTATGTGCTGACAGGAACGAGCTGGGATCCCAGTCCCCTGAGTTCCCATGACAGGATGAGGACGATGACGAGGATGATGATGAAGAGGATGACGAAGAGGAATGAGAGTCACCCCCACAAGACTGTGATTTGCAGGACGTGTGTGACAAGGAGATCTGGAGAACAGGGAAGAAAAAGGCTTGTAATGAACCAGCAAACATCAGAGCAGACCCTCTGCTGCCTAAGCTTACCCACGAGGCCGCCTCCTCCAGGCCCCGTGCCATGGCCAGAGCTCAAGTCCCACAGCTCCAGGAGCCAGGGCCACCTCGTGCAGGCCACACCTCGGCTAGGAGGGGCTGTGCTGCTCCCAGTGAAGTGAACTGGGTGTGGATACTGGTGAGAGGCTCTGGGGGTGGGGCGAGGGGCAGGGGGCACAGCTGTGGGCCTTTGGGAGTCCTGAGAGTTGCCAAGGAGAGGAGGGTCTGTCAGTCAAGAGTCCTGAAGCTGAATTGATCCTGTTCAGAGTAAAAGGGAGGGGGCTGGGGGGGAGTGAGAAAGGAGGGCAATCTGCTGTGATTCAGGGGACAGCAGACTTAGATGGCTCCCAGCATCTTGGAGACCTACTAAGGCACACTGCAGACCCTCAAAATAATCTTTGCCCTCTATGTCATACTGGTTGGCTTTCAAGCTGCCACGAAGCCGAAGGGAGCCTGAAAGGCAGATGAAAGGAGCAGAGTCTCCATCTACCAATTCCTCTGGGCCAGCCCTCACACTGTGCACAGACTCTCAGGGGCCGGGGGCTGTCTGCAGCCTCTCTTCTTCCCCTCCACGTGAGCCCAAGCCACTACTGCGGTGAGGACACAGCCCAGCGGCCTCTCAGCACCTGGGCGTAGGGGCCACCAGAGAGCCACCTCGGAGAACAGGGAAGAAACAGCGCAACAGCTTGACTGTGCAGACAGCCCTCCTGCACTCAGGGACCTCTTCACAGTGGTTACCTACCGCCACTGCGTGCTCGGGACCTGTCTGCCTTTCATCTTCCTCCATGCTCCTTCGGCAACTCTGGCAGACCCACAGAGGCATCTCGCCTAGGAGATTCTTCACGAGCTTTGGCATGAAGTCGGGGGGCAGCTTCTCACCCTGCAACACCAGTCCATTTTGGGAAGGGCCTTCTTCCCAGCCTTTGCGTTCCCGATGACACAGCAGGCAGCAAGTCTGCGCAGACTGGCTGGAGGTGTGGGGAACCTGTCCAACAGACAGAAATAGGGTTTCCCAGGAGGGGAGAGGCCCCACTTAGAAGTAATATTAACAATGTCACTTATCACGTGCCATGCACTGGGTTAGGCACTTTATATACATAATTTTAACTCTTGTAACAGCTCTGAAAAGTAGGTGTTGTTATTCCCATTTTTTATTTTTAATAAAGATTTTATTTATTATTTTTAGAGAGAGGAGAAGGGAGGGAGAAAGAGCAATGTATGGTTGCCTCTTACACGGCCCTCACTGGGGACCTGGCCTGCAACCCAGGCATGTGCCCCGACTGGGAATTGAACCAGGACCCTCTGGTTCCCAGCCCATGCTCAATGTTATTCCCATTTTTTAAAGATGAAGAGATTTTAAAAAGTTAAGTAAGTTGCCCAAGGTTACAGAGCTAGCAAGTGGTTGAACTAGGATTTAAACCTCAAGGAGGAGGATTCCAGAGCTCATGCTCAAATGCCCTAATGCACCCATGTCCCCAAGTCTTAAAGGTTAAAGCGAAGATGACCCTTCCTTTTCTGGCACGTCTGGGAGAGACCACAACCCTTGGGCTGTCTGTGCAGTCTACAGACCATCCCACCTGGAAGGCAATGCGAGTGTGGGAGGATGCATGGGTTTCCTGAAGATCTATGTAATTCCAACTGGAGCGAAGCAGCGTTTTGGAAAAAGGGTTTGGACAGCTAGTCAACAGGCATAAGCTGAACTGAAAACTTGAGTTGGAGAGAAGGTAAGGCAGACACTGGAGCTTCTGAGAAGCGAGAGGTGCAGTGAAAAGAACCTGAGCGCCCTGGCTGGTGTGGGTCAGGGGACTGAGCACCAGCCTTGAAGCTGAAAGTTCGCTGCTTCGATTCCTGGGCAGGGTAGGTGCCTGGGTTGTGGGCCTGTGAGATGCAGCTGATTGATGTGTCTCTCCCTCTCTTTTTCCCTCCCTTCCCCTCTCTCTAAAAATAAGTAACATCTTAGGAACATGGGCTTTGGGGATCAGACCAACATGCACTCTAACGCCTGCCCAACCACATTATTAGCTGGGTGACCTTGACCAAGTCATTTAACTTCCCAAGCTCTAATTTCTTCCCCATCCTGCAGAGCTGTGAGGCTCAGTGCGTGAACAGGAAAGTGCCCAGTCCTGTGCATGCCCACAGCATAGTCCCAATACACAGTATTCTTACTTGGACTTTTTTTCCTTTTAGGAGAAACTTGACTTATATATGTTTATAGGTCTTCTTTCACACTGAGGGGTACTAACTAAGAGACTTACGGTTTTAGTGACCCCAATTAATGGTCTTCCCATACCCTACAACTTTGCAGCGCCCCTCACTCTGTAGTGGGCTTGGTCACATCCCTTTCGCTGGCCCGCAGGATGTTAGCAAACGTGCTGTTGGCACAAGCTTGAAAGTGAATGCACTTCTACTTGCTTCCTTGCATGGCTGGGCTTGCTCGCCCTTGCACCTCTGCCATGTCACGAGCATGACCAGGCTAGCTGTTGGAGGGACGTGAAAAACGTGCGAAGAAAACTGAGTCCTTCTGGCTAACTGGCTGGCAGATCAGACACATGAGTAAGCACAGCTGAGATCTGCCAAGCTGGCCCCGATCCACAGAAACCCCCAGTGAATCCAGAGACTCATGAGCAGTAATAAGTGGTGTTGTTTTAAGCCACTAAGTTTTTTTTTTTTGGGGGGGGGGCGCGTTGTTACACATAATAGTTAACTGATAGACCTTCCAAACTTACCCATCACTAGGTAACAGGTGTTTGTAGAGGGCTAAGCAGAGAATAATAAGGGTATCATACTCATCCTACCAACAAAATTAATGCCATCACCTTTTTTGAATAAAATCATCTTTCACAGTAAGTTCACATCAGCGTATCCTTAAATCTGTCACATTACAGTTACACTGACCTTGGTCCCTGATTTTTAGGGGGAAAAAAAGGGGCCAAACAGTAGTACTAGGAACATACGGAAACATTTGGGGAAGTAGAAGAATCTTGGAAAATGCAGGAAAGAAAGAAAGCTTACATGTGGGACTCACAGGAGATATGAGGAGCCCACACGTGCTCTGCCAAGGGAACACTGCAGTGAGCAAGGCTGCTGCTCAGTGGTAGCTGCCAAAGGGCACAGCCTCCTGCCCTGGCCGGTGTGGCTCAGTCACTTGCAGGGTCGTCCCATAAACCGAAAGGTTGTGGGTTCCTTTCCCGGTCAGGGCACATGCCTAGGTTGTGAGCTTGGTCCCCCACTGGGGCATACAAGAGGCAGCCAATCGATGTTTCTCTCTCCCTTCCTTCCCCCCTCTCTAAAATCAATATGCATGTCCTCAGGTAAAGATTAAAAAAAAAAAAAAACAAAACCTTCCCAGAACCCATGGAAAGGGTGGAAGGTGGATGGGGAAGAATGACGGTCAGAGAAGTTACTGCAAAGAAGGCCTTTTTGCAAAGTGTGCCCAGGAAACTTTCCACAGCTACCAGGTGCCCTGGTGACTGGTGGGGCGGGGCGGCAACACCCATGGCCCTTTCCCTGTATGATGATGACCACAGTCTTAAAGCAAACACCTGGACGTGTAATTTTACTGCAACAGAATTTCATTTCATTTGGGTGTTAGATTCTAAAGTTACTACATAAGATGAAAATATTTTATGAGTAAAATTATTCTTTAAATAGCCTGTGAAGTACAGCATGTGTGTTTTAGGTACAACCAAGAATTCAAGTATATAATATACAGCATCTGGCAGTATGTTTTTTTTTTGTTTTCTTTTAAAAGTAAATACAGAATTCTTGTAAGTTAGATGTGTGCTCAATGTGACTGCATTTAGTGCCAGAGTACATGTAGGAACGTGAGGGTGCGGTGCAAACAACACTGGCCTTGGCACCAGCCCTGCACTGCTATCACTGACCAGCGGTATGATGCGAGGCAAGTTACACTTACTGTCACCTCATCTGCAAAATGGGATCAAGTCCGAACCTGTATGGTTGGCTGTGAAGTCCAGTGCCAGGACCATGATATATGTTGCTCAACATATGGTACTAATTATGCAACAATTTTATGTATGTATATATGTATGATGTATGTATGTGGCGGGGGGAGGAAGAGAATCATCGATGTGAGAGAGAAATATCGATCGGTTGCCTCCCATACACTCCCCAGCTGGGGACCTGGCTTGCAACCCAGGCTTGTGCCCTGACCGGGAATCGAGCCGGCGACCTTTCACTTTACTGGATGATGCCCAACCCACTGAGCCATGCTGGTAAGGGCAACATATGGTACTAATTATGAACGGATGGGAGCAATAGAAAACAGTATTTAAAATCAGGACTGTATTTAAATGCAGGTCATTTAACAGCATTTAAAATACAGGTCATTGTATTTTACAAGAATGTAAGAATCTCTCATATGCAATGACTTGAAGGTGACTTGTTAGATATCTTGTTAGACATCTTTGCCCTCAACTCCATGCAGTTATTCTTTTTTTTTAATTTTTTTATTTATTAATTTTAGAGAAAGGGGAAGGGAGGGAGAAAGAGAGGGAGAGAAACATCAGTGTGTGGTTGCCTCTCCCGTGGCCCCCACCAGGGACCTGGCCTGCAACCCAGGCATATGCCCTGGCTGGGAACTGAACTGGGACCCTTTGGTTCCCAGCCCGCGCTCAATCCACTGAGCCAGCCAGGGCCATGAAGTTATTCTTTAAGTTCCCCAAATACTCTCTCTGTACCCTCCTACTTCATGCCTTTCTGATGCTAAAGGGGACCCTCTGCTTAAAATCCCCTTCCTTCCCGTACTCACCAATAAGGAGCTGGGAAGGACTTAAAAGCCCAGCTTAAATCCAACCTCATCCAAGCTTTCCTCGAGAGTCCTCTTATAATCTCCCTCCCTTCCCATAGCCCATAGCACTCTGTGCCTTCCATTTAATTTATTTATCTACGCTTTCTGTCCCTTCTACCAGGCTGTGCTCCTAGAAGGCAAGCCCCCAGGTCTGATTCTTGTCTGTCTCCCTCACACTGCAGCACAGAGCCTAGGCTCAGCTGGGCACATGGTGGTTAAATCAGACTTGGTAAGTGTTCCCATGGCAACACTGCCGGCAGGCAGGTTGGTGAGACACTGCTTGAAATTGTTGCTTCCCACAGAGAAAGGCCATCTCCCCACCCTGGACATTCGCCCAAATGGTTCCAATCTCAACTGTGGAAGAACGGAAGACTACATTCCTTGAAGACTACAATGAGATGCTTCTGTTCATGGAAATAAAGTGACTCTCCCTAGGGCCAACCTGGCACACACAATAAATGAGATTAGCCATCAACAGGAGTGAATCTATAGGACAGGCTGTCCTTCCAGTCAAAGGGAGAAACACAAGGCTGGGAAGCTAATTAGCTCCTGACTGAAGCAGAGACAATACCACCTACAATACATTGCATAAGGCTGCCCAGAGGATTAAGTGACATTAGAGATGCAAAGCTTAGCTCAAAGGGTCCACACAGTAGACACTCATTCTATTATCCAGGCCCCCAGGCTATTCTGTTCTTAATAAGTCTACACCAGAAACTAGCTTATCCACTGAACTGAGTTTGGTATACTTGAGTTCTTTCTAGGCCCAGATAGTTCTGGAAGCGACCCCTAAAGCTGTCTTAACCCTCAGCCTTGGTGCCTGCACTTGGGTACAATGCCTGGTGGGGACTGGGGAGTTTTCTCTCCAACATTTTCATCTCTATTTGCCAGAAGGTGGTAAGGACCCTGAGTCATAGAGATGTTATATTCAGTCGGTACTACCACGGTTCCTTCACATTTTTGCTTTGGCAGAGAAAAGTTCTTGGTTCAGAGTTAATTCCCTCTGACTGCAATCTCTAGCCACTTTCCAAATTCCTGGTACTCATGGACCCTTATACTCTGGAGTCAACCCAGCTTTTCCCTAGCTGTTCTCTAGGTGTGTTTTTAGCACCTGGTACAGTATTCCCACACAAAACACGATCAGCAAATATTTATGAAATGAATGAAACATCCAACCACTTTTTTCATCACTGATCCTTAAACCCAGCAGTTCTGGGCAACAACTAATTATTCCTTTTCACCTCAGTTTAAGTTCCAGAGCCTCTCCAGACACAGGTCTAGACTCAGGCAACCAATGAAGAAGGAAGGAAAGGTTCTAGGGGTTCTTTTGAGTTGGGGTCTTCTCACACAAGTTCCAAGACAATTCTGCTTCACTCTCTGAGCAAAATCAGAATCTCCGGAGAGTGCTGGGTTACTCACATGGGATCCATGTTACAGCACGCACATCCCCAGGCAGTAAAGGGCCCAGGTGAGCCCTAGACTGTGGCCACTCCCAGACCAGGGCACTGGCATGTGCAGCCATTAAAACCAGTATCTCTGCTCCCTCACCTGACCAGGCCCTGAGACTTTTCATCTAGGCATTCTAGTTTTTCCTGGAAAAAAAAAAAGAGAGAGAGAGAGATGAAAGAATAACTGATAAACTGGTTATTTGGAGTTGAGTACTGGTAGACATTTAAAAAAAAAAGAAAAAAAGAAAACCTGTCACTTCAACGAAAACAATGTATTTGTGGCCAATGATAAAATTCACCCTTCAAGTAAAACTCAGAATTTTGGAAAACTCGTATCCACCACTACGAGCTTGACAACTCCCCAATGCTTAAAGACTTTTCTGACACACCTGCTGTTCATATGCATAAATGTTTACCTTTTAATATTGTAAAAATGAAGTGGGAAAACATTTGGAAAATCTGCACAACTCAGTGAACCTATTTTCCAAAGGATCGAAGCATGTTAAAGAATCACACATTGGTTAAAAATCTAGCAATTTTAATGTAAATGAATATTTGGTCACAGATTTCATACTGCAAACAATCACCTGGAAAGGCTGTTAAAATACTACTCCCATTTCCAACGAGGTATCTATGTGAGACTGGACTTTCTTACATACTTCAACCAAAACAACATATTCCAACGGTTTGAATACAGAAGCATATATAAGAATCCAGCTTTTTTGTATCAAGCCAGACATTTGAAAATCTGCACAATATGTTATAGAACTGTGCATCTGAAACCTGTATAATTTAGTAACCAGTATCTCCCTAATAAATTCAACAAAAAGAAAAAAAATTAGTGAAAATGAAAATAAGACTACAAGAAATGAGTGAGAAAGTCTCTTCACTTATTTTTGAAAGTGTAGTTATCTTTCATTGAAAATTATTTGTTAACGTGATAGCTTTAATATTGCTATTCAAGTGAATTAGTAAGTAAATATTTTTAAACTTTCTCAGCTTTAATACTTAATCTGGTAGATATCAATAGATATAACCAACAAAAGCTCTTCTGGGCCCTCGATAATTATTAGGCATGAAAAAAGGCCCCAAGACCGAGCACTTTGAGAACTGCTGATGTGATGCATCTAATGGTGCCTGTCACCCGCCGGTGCACAAAATGCAGCAGCGTACACAGTGATACAGTTCACAGCACACCTGGATTGCTCTTTGGAAGCATGAATACACACATTTCCACCCCAGCCTTTCTGTCCACAATTTAGGAATTAACGGGGAAGAACCCCGGTCACCAGACTCTAGGCAGCTGTCAAGGACAACTCTGAAGCTGGCTGGGTCTGATTTCCAGCATGAAACCTGCTTTCATTTCTTCTCACAGTTCCTTATACTTCCAAGGGCTCATGCATGTTTGTAGGGGGCTCCCCCAAGACACATGCTGTATCTAACCAGCAGCTCTGCAACAGCTTCCGAATTCTGTTCTGATATGACCCATTAGAGCACGTTACTATGGAGGCACCAACTCCAACAGCCTTTTTGTCACCAAGGCAGGCAGAGGACATCAGTAGTGGCTAACATTCCCTTTCAGAAGCAGAGAAAATAATGAATTCTCAGCTCAGAAAAACTCATCAGCTCAGTCATCATCGAGTCTTCCGTTTACCCATTCATTCCCTCATTCGACAAACACGCGAAGAGCCCTATACCTGGAGCCAACCACTGTGCTAGGCACTAGAAAACATGAAACCACACAGAGTTCCTGCCTTAAGAACCAGACAGCCCCATGCACTGTGCTGTCAACACTCCCAAACTGCCAGGATGCCTCACGTCTGTTTTGCAGAATCAGGCAGGAACATAAAATGCACAAACGAAACCACCAACCAACGAGGGCATCCTTACTTGATGTGAACCTACTCTGTGCCTTCTTGAATACCTGCCCAGTTTGATGACCTTCCCTCAGCTCTTCTTTCCTACCCTGGCCTCGCTTTCACCTCCAGGCTCCTTTCCAGGCGAGCTCGCTCCCAGGGCTTTCTCTGACTAGTCCCAGCTCACCTCTCCAGGCTGCACTTCTGAGAACCTAGGCTCTCTTCATACTCAGCACCTCAGCACTACTCTTTGGCAAATTTCTACTCATTCCCTAAGATCCTGGTAAAGGTCAATGAAGGTTTTGTGGGACCAGACTAAGTAGAACTAATTCTGTTAGTACTGTGCCTATTACTTTGTGCCATAGACATACTCTCCATCTGTCCCTAAACCCCCGGTTGAATGGGGCTCTCCAGTAGCAGGGAGTGCACCTTGGTCATTTAAGTGTGCCCAGGGACCTAGGCTTGTCTTGGACCTGGCGCACAGCAGGCCTTCGCTGAATAAATGAACAAATGCTTAAAGCCCATCTGGCTCACATCTCAGCTGTCTACACGAATAGAATCTACAACACAGCTGAAGTGACCCTGATTGGACAGGCTATGCTGAAGGCATGGCTGTGTCACTCCAGGCCACTGCTGAGAGGGCTTCAGTGCCGCGAGTCTCAGACCATTTTAATGCAGCAGTCAGAGCTGCAGTGAATTCCTAGGGAGCGGATATAACCGCACCTCAGTGCCCTGGAGCTCTCATCCAAATTCCCACCCCGGCCATTAGCTCAGGGTCCCCACGAGGCAGGACAGTTGTGTCATACCATAAAGCCAGTTTGTGGAGAGTCTGCTCTTACCGTACAAGCCCGGTCAGGGAGAGGGCAGTGGTCTCTCTGACCCCAGGGGCCTTCCATCCTGCCAAGGCCAGCTCATCCATCCAACCTGCTTCCTGGGTGCAGTCAGCCGCAGGAAGGCCTGAGCACCTGTTCACTGACCTGGAACTGTATTACCTACTACTCTAAAACCAGCACAGATCTCTCATGGGTGGAAAAGTATGACTTGGAGACAGACGGTTTGCATTCAAATCCCAGTTCTGTCATTTTCAGTATGATCTTGGGTTATTACTCAATTTCTTTGAGCCTCAATTTCCTCATTTATGAAATTAGAATAAAAGCATATTTCACAGAGTTGTGAGGACACAAGGAAATAAATTATGCAAAGTACCTGGCCTGGGCCTGGCACACAGTAGGTGCTCAATACCCGTTAGTTTCTTTCCTCTTCTGTCCTGGAAGAAATGACAGGGAAACTTACTAAGTGAGACTTGCCCAATCCAAAGTTATTACTTGAAGCACAGGACAGAGGGCTAGACAAGCAACCTTCAAGGCCTCTTTGAACCCCCCAGTCTAGGTTCTTTAGCTACAATTTCCTACTAAGAACATTCGGTATCTCAGACCTGTTTTTCTGCTTTAGTTTCTCTCTATCCATTCATTTCAGAATGGAGGGGAACCATAGAGAGAGCTGGGATCTAAGATTTGTGGGCAGAGAAGGCCTATGGGACGGCAACGCGGGCACAGAACCGAAGGATGCAAACACAGGGCCTTTCTTGGGACACAGGCAGAGTCCCCTTCTGCTCTGCACACCTGCCACAGGCAACCATCATCCACACCCTTCCCCAGACACACGAAGCACTCACTCACACCCTCCCTCTGCCTCTTACTTTTTAGGGTCAGTTACGGGGACACATCCTCCTAAGACCAGAGGCAGAATGAACTGAGCTTTGCTCTGGAAAGTCCTAACAGTTTTTACATAGATCTTGAACAGAGTTTATCACAGGTATCCCAGTCGTTGACATCTACCTTCTCCACAACACGGGGAGCTTTTCAGGGGCAAGGCTGTGTCCTGTGGCTCAATGCATTCCAGCTGTTCAGCAGAGGTGGCAGTTCGAAGTAGGCACACGCAAGTGTTCTGACATACGAAGTAAGATCAGTAGCTGCACAGTATTGTTAGTAAGGCTATTACTGAAGAACCAGGAAAAGTTTGGTTTTTGTTTCTTTAAAGCTAATGGCGTTTCTATTCTGTTCCTGGGAAAGCTCCTCCTGGGATGCTCCATTCTTTGAAGATATCTTAGGCCTCCTCAAAGATCCCCACGGTACCCTCAGTACAGCAGTTTCCAGACCCAGCCACAGAGTCACCTGGGGCAGTTTAACAACAATAGGCTCCAATTCTGTCTGCCTGGGACAGGGTCCAGGAAAGCACAGGGGACCTGATGGTTGGCTGGGCTGGGCTGAGGGAAGGGGGAAATCAAGCAACCACAGCTTCCTTTCCCACTGAGAATTACTGGCTCTTCCTACAGTATCAGAGAATTTACTGAAGCACATTACGCTCATTTTCCTACCTAAAACCTTTCACTGATTCATCAATGCCTACAGGATAAAGCCCAAACTTCTTGGTGTGGTTTTCAAGAGCCCTGCTAAACTCCTCGCCCAGGAGTTCAGTGCTTCTTGCCTCTGGGTCTCTATGCTGCTTCCTTTGTTTAAACATGTTTTCCTACCTCGTGGAGGAACTTCTACTCAACCTTGAAGCCACTCTGAAACGCCTTCTCTAGGCTATCGGTCTGTGCATCCTCAGCACCCAGCATCTGTAATCATCATAGCTACCACCTGTGTTCAGTGCTTGACATGCAGTTCTGGCTGAACCCTAACGTGAGCCTGGTGTCACTGCCATTTTATACACAAGGTAAAAAACCAAGAGACCGAAACACTTCCAAAGACAGGTACCAGGATCTAGGATTTGACCCTTAACTCAGAGGAAGCGATGCTCTTCTAGCCTTACTGCAATTACCGTACACATGTTCTCTAGGCCCTGAGCTCCTGTGGGCAGGAACCATGCCCGATTCACTTCTGCACCCCCAGCTTGTCCAGCACTTGCCACAGACCAGGTGTCCATTTGTGTCTGCGGAATAAATGAAAGCCCAGGTCAGGTAAGAGGAGGGCTGGGCATTGTGTGCTCACTGGGCCTAAATGAATGCCAGCCTGGCCCAGCAGTGGGGACAGGTAAGAACAAAGTGGTAGAAACCTAACTCCTTTTATTATAATTTAGTTTAACAGACATTTTTTGAGCACATAAAGATCATGCACAATAAATACTCCAGAAATGAATTAAAACATAACCCCGTTCTCACAAGTTCTAGGTTCAGTAAGTAAAGGTGTTAGGATCGTAAGAATCCATCTACTATCAGATACTGAGCTTATGGCTCTGGGAAGTTTCAAAGAAATTAAAATTTAAAAAAATCTTGGCAGGTAAGCCTTTATCTTCAAAGGCCTTTTGGCATTTCCACATAGTGAATCTCTACTGGCTTACAAAGAAGAACCAGAGGCAGTGGGGATAACACCTCAGTATCATTCATTTCACTTGCAATGAAAGTGCCTGGGCCCGATGGCCGTGATTCTAAGGGGGAGGTCCTTGGTTATCTGTGTGTCCCAAATAAAGACCCTGGCACAGAAGTTGTAATGCTTGCTGAGTGTATTCAACATAATGAGACAGTTGTAATAAAGACACTGGCTGATCATCTGCTCTAGTCCCTTGAGAGAGCAGATTGAACTCTGAGCAGTGGGGGAACCATGTCTCCAGAGCCCCTTTAAATGAGGCTGGGCACAGTCCCAGGGAATGCTATAGGGAGATCAGAGATGCATGAGCTCCACCCCCACCAGCCACTGGTGTACGGTCTAGCAGGTCTCCTGGGGGTTTACTGAGCATGCACACCTGGGTTACAAGCGAGTGGTCCAAGAGAAACCTAAAGACAGCAAAGCACAGGTGAGAACACTGACTTCAGATGGCCACCTGGCACCGCTCCTGCTGCACACTACCTCTGACTCCTGCTCCTGTGTGAGCCTTGATGTACGAGGTGCGACGTGGGGTGCTCCACATGCTCGTGAAGTTGCTGATGAAGCTTAGAGAGGGGTGGAACAAGTCCCTCACAAAGGTGGAAGGAGCCTGACCGAACGCTATTTCTTACGATGCCTACTTCCACTGACTTGTACATTTTTTCCTTTGCTAATAGGACAGTAACTGTTTGTCTTCTCATGAACTAAAGGAGGATTTGGGTTCTTAGTGAACAGATCAATATAGTTTAGTGGCCTGAAACAATTGGAAGTAGACTTTTGAGAACCCAATTAAACTCAAGGTCCTGTATTTAAATGTGTACGTGTTATGCAAATGACTGAAGGGGATTTGATGAAACCAAAGTGAGTGCCCTATGAACTTTAACTCAGAACCTATCACTACACACATGTCCTCTAGACCCTGAGCCCCTTGTGAGCAGGCACAATGTCCGGCTCAATGCTGTATCCCCAGCTAGTCCAGGGCCTGGTACAAATCATGTGTCCTTCACGTGCTAAATGGGGCAGACACCACTCAGAAACCACAGATTACAGCCTTGTGGAAATGTGGGTCCAGTAGCAGATTTTTAGAGTTTTAAGAGATTGACAAACCCAGTTTTGTGGGAAACCTTTCAATTTTTAAAATATTGGTTCAAATCAAAACAAAACCAGAAACAAGACGATGTGTGACTTGGGACATTAGAACCTGTCTGTGGACTGGAAATGGTCTGATTTGCCATCTTGAGATTCAGCTGTACTTACCCAGTCTGTGTACAGACTGCAGGCTTACAAATGGCGGCGGGAACCAGAGAGCCTTGCCTGGGGGCAGAGTGATGACTGACCGGCTCTGCAGGTGCTATTCACCAGGGCACAAAAACTGCTTCTGGTGTCCAGCTGTAAGTGCGTCCTTTGGGAAGGAGGGGCGCACTGAGACCTATAGTGGGAGTTATGTGAGCAAATGTTTACTTGTTCTGAGTTTCTGTTTCTTCATCTGAAAAATGGGGTAATAGCATTTGTATCCCTCAGTTCATTCAATAATGTTTGTTAATCAGCCAGCATGGGGCATAATGGTGACTGACATGCTTCCTGCACAGAGTTTATATAGTAAAAGCAGAACAATAATTACACCAATAGTTAACACATCACATCTGTGCTAAATGCTGAGAATACGGGGGTGATGGGAAGATTAGAGGTAAAGTGTGTAAAGGGCCTGGCACGAATAAATGAATGAAATGGCCAGTCAAGCAGTGGAGTAGGAGCGTACCGTGTGAACAAAGGTTACGGCTCTTAGGAAAGACACCCTAAATAAAAACAACGATTAAGCCGCCATCCTAACTTGCTGGCCTTGACGACTCAGGCTGACCAAGTGACAGGGGACTCTAAAGCACAGTACGATGTAAATGGGGAGGAGAGAAGACAACAGCTCCCTGGCCCTCCCTTCCCCCATTCCCCTTTTGGATAACAGCACTCCTAGGCCCTCCACCTCCCACCCCAGGAAGGAAAAGAAAAAGCTAGAAGGGGAAGCAGCTTCAGGGTCAGAAGTGAAACCAGATGAGGGTGGGGTCCAGCCTGGGCAATCTCATCCTTTGGAACCAGTCTCAGCCCAAGGTAGGAGATGGAGGGGAAGGTGGGGCTTTTAATACTCAGTAAGTAGTGACGTTAATGAATGAATCATTAAAAATCTTACTGTGATCTGAGACACAAAGGAGACCAGCATCAAAACTGGGTTACAATAAGCACATGTTCTTCACGGATTCATTCTCTCTCTCATTCACCTAGTTCCTTCTAGTCGGTGTCAGCAAGGCCCTGGGCCAGGTGTGGAAGACCAGCTGGATGGCAGGGAATGTGCCCCTGTGGAGGTCACAGTCCAGTGTGGGGACAGACCCATCAGCACAATGTTTCATCCCAGAGTGGGGAGTGATACCAGAGAGGAGCACAGGGGGCTGTGGGCATAGAAGGGGCACCTCCCACAACTGGGTAGGTGAGGGAAGGCTTTCTGGGAATGGTACCCCGAATGGCATCCCCACTCACATGCACAATTCCAGAGATTCTACTAGGAGGCTGTCAAGAGCCATGCCTTCTGGCTGCACCAGCCTCCCAGAGTCCCCTGCTGCCCGATGCAGTGTCTGCAGAGCCAAACGCATCTTCTGCCACGCCTCAGACTCATCTGGAACCGCATCCGACCCTCCAAGACTCCTGCAGGAGCCTGCCTTCCCTGGCAGGCTCAGCCAAAAGACCAACTCAAAACTCTTGTCAAAGCAAGCTTAGGGTGAGCCACCCATCCCCAAGTGCCACAGCCCTCCCAGAGCAACTGTGGCTCGTGCCACCCGGGCCTCTCAGTGAACACTGGCAGGGTACCTTCCAATATCTCCTTTGCTCAAAAGAAAGTGACCTTCTTCCAGGCGGCAAGCTGGAAGCTTTGGCGAGTCTTCCTACTGCTCACTCTCAGAATGCACCGAACCCAGGGATGTGAGGGTCAGGGCAAGCGGCTTGTGGGTCAGGGGTATGGAGAAGAGAAAGGGTGGGCTTTGCTGCGTTTCCGCCTCAGTGCAGGGACCTCACCACACAATCTTCTGGACAGCCTGGCTGTCTGCTCCACCAGCTCCGCTGGGCAGGGACAGGAGGGAGGCCCCAGGAGACATAGCTGGGGGCACAGCTGCCGAGGGGACAGTGCCTGCAGGCAACGACGGGAAGGGGTGAAGCTGCTCCCGGGGTGGGGGGGGGCGGGAGAGGGAAGAGGCTGCGGCTTTCCAGGCCTCAGCGCCCAGAGCTGGCCCGTGGGTGGGTGGGGAATCAAGTGGGCCCGGGCAAGGCGAAGGGCAGGGGGCTGAGCGGTGGCGTCAGGATCAGAGCCCGGCCCCAGAGTGGCTGTACCACCAGAACCTTTAGCTCCTGCTCCAGCCGGGCAGCGGCGGGAGGGACAGGCAGCCTGGTCTCAGGAGAACCCGACGGGCCGTGCCTCGGCTTTGGAGAGAGGGGTCCAGCCTCCACTCCTGCCTCCACGGAGAAAGCCTCAGTCCCGGCCCTGAGGGATAAGATGGTCCATCCCCAAACCCATCCCGGCCCCGCTCGGGCGAGGTGAAAGCGCCGCAGCAACCGAACTCGTTTAGCTCGCTCCTACCTGCAGGCCAGGCGCCAGCTTGGGTTCGTCCTCCTCCCTGGTGCCGTCGCAGTCGGGCTCCTCCGGCGCCTCGGGGGGCCCTGCACCCGCTCCCGCTTCCAAGCTCGGCGGCGGCGGGGGCTCGGGCGCCTGGGGCTTCTGCGGCCCCGCGGCCCGAGCCCGCTCGCGCCGGCCCGCGCCGCCGCTCGGCCTGCTCCGCCTCCGAGTCATGCTGCCGCTCGCGCCTCTCCCTCGCTCCGCTTGCGCCGCCGCCGCCGCCGCCGCCGCCGCTCCCCTCTCAGGACAACAGCCAATATGGCGGCGCCCGGCTCCCCCTCCGCCGCTGCCAGCAGGTCAGAGGGCTCGCGGAGTCCGCGCCGCCGCACTAGCCCCCGAGGCTGCCTGCGCCATTTTGAATAAGGTCACCATCCGGAGTCCGTGGGAGAAAGAACGTGGTGAGGAGGCGCCCTCCCGGTCCCGCGGGGAGCGGGTGTCGGCTGTAGTAACCGCGCTGCACAGCCCTGGTTGCTTAATCACTTAAATGGGTGAGTGAATGAGTTATTCTCTGTAGTGCCACGGTACTTTGACACCCATCACCTGACGTCTCGCACTCACACGGAGTGGCCTGTGTCAGTACGATCGTTCCCATTTTGTGGTGGAGAAAATCGAGGCTACAGAAGGCAAAATGGTTGCCCAACATCATTCCAGCCTGATGGGCTCGTGGACAGCCTGAGCTGAAAGGGAAGAAGGTTGCTCCCAGGCCTTTCTTTGCAATGTATGGCCCACCGGGAGTCCCATTTTCGATACTTGGGACACGGGACTCAGCCCCGTGTCCTCTCCAACTCTCTTGGGGAAAGTGGACACTTACACAACTACAACCAGTGTGGTAAGATTAGCTAACTGGAGCACGTGGACTTTGAGTAGTACACCGTGGAACATTAAAACAATTAATAATTTTGTATGTAACTGTGAGAAATGGGATTTCTCCCCTTTTCCTTTTTGACTACAGAACACATGCACACGGTACACAATTTTTTTTTTTTTAAGATTTTATTTATTTGCCCTGGCTGGTGTAGCTCAGTGGATTGCGCGCGTACTGGGAACCCAGGGATCCCAGTTCGATTCCCAGTCAGGGCACATGCCTGGGTTGCAGGCCATGTCCCCGGTGGGGGCCATGTGGGAGGCGACCATACATTGCTGTTTCTCTCCCTCTCTTTCTCCCTCCCTTCCCCTCTCTCTGAAAATAAAGAAATAACATCTTAAAAAAAAAAGATTTTATTTCTTTATTTTTAGAGAGAGGGGAAGGGAGGGAGAAAGAGCAATGTATGGTTGTCTCTCACATGGCCCTCACCGAGGACCTGGCCTGCAACCCAGGCATGTGCCTGGACTGGGAATGGAACCGGGACCTTTTGGTTCCCAGCCCGCCTCAATCCAGTGAGCTACACCAGCCGGTCCCGTACACAATTTTTAAAGGTTTTGAATGCAGTCAGTCTCATGCCACAGCCAGCCCTAGCATGAAACTGTATGATGGGTATATGTAGAGTTGCTGCTGATGTCATCAACAGGGCAGAATCTTGACACTGGCCCAAAACAACGTGAGCAAGGGTAATTTGGAAAGGAAAGGCTAATGGAAAGCCCTGGAGCTCTCCTTAGCTGCCAAGAACATGTATAAACATTGATACTTTATCTCAGCAGAGGGATTAGTGTGGCAATAGAAGACTTGAAAGAGTCGGGTAGTTCGCACTATATAATTGGTATTTTTTACATTTATTTAATTTGGTTGTAAATACGCAGAACAAAACTTACCATCTTAACCGTTTTAAGTGTACAGTTGGGTGATATGAAATCCACACAACCATCACTGCCATCTATCTCCAGAACCTTCCTCTTGCAAAACTGGCACTCTGTACTCATTAATAACTCCCTATTCTCTGCTTTTCCCAAGCTCATGTCGGTCAACCACCGTTCTACTTTTTAAAAAATCTTCCCATTTTCCCCACAGTCTGGCTTCTGGTAACCACTGTTCTAATCGCTGTTACTGGGAGTTTAGCTTTTTTCCAAAAAATTTTTTAAATTCAACATGTACGTGAGATCACGCGATATTTGTCTTTTTGTGACTGGCTTATTTCACATCACAGAATGTCCTCCGGTTTCATCCACGTTGTTGCAAACCACAGGATTGCCTTCTTTTTAAAAGCTGAATGTTACTCCTTTATATGTTTTTGTATGTTCCTATGTATTTTAGATATACTTTATACATATTCCTTTGTGTGTAAATGCATGTGTACGTACCACATTTTCTTTATCCATTCCTACATCGACGGAGATGATAGACGGCCTTGAACAGTGACAGCATTAGGAGACCCTTGTTCTGGTGGGGCGCCCCGCAGGCACTCGTGCAGGATGGTCGTTCTGGGAGCCGTTGCTGCAGCTGTCGGCCTCAAGCAGACGGTGTAGGGTCAGCCCAGGTGCTTTCTTTTACACCAGACCTCAGCAGTAGCTCCTGCTCTCCTGCAGGGGCAGTGGTAAACCTTTACTGTCTTGGTTCAGGAGTATGTCACTCTCTGGACAATACTCAGTTTACAGGATTTTTTTTTGGGGGGGGCCATATCACCGTTGTTGTGGATATCAGGCTAATCTACTGTGACACTCTTGATACCATCCTGATGGCCCTTGAGAACAGGAAGTAGCAGATCTCTTGCGTGACTTGGTAAGCATGATGCATGTGCCAGAGAGCAGATAATACAGCCCACAAATACGCAGGGGCTTATTTATTCAGTAAACTATCTAGGGGTTTGGGGTTTGTTGAGTTATTCCCTGCAAAATGAAGGACCAGCTGCTGTACACACCATATTTCCTACTACTAAGAAAGAAATATAAAACTCGGTGGGCTTCTTTTAGACTTGGGTGGTAAAATATACATATTAAGGTCCATTATTTTCACGTGTTACTGGGTCACTTGAAGGTTGTCAACTTTAGGAGGAACCCGTACAAGGAGAGGTGGTTTTCTCACTAGATCAGGCTGCAGAATAAGTAGTTCTGTCTTTGGCTTTTATACTCAGGCATTGGGGTTTTGAAACAAAGTTATGTTCTTCTTCCGCAAATCGTTATTCTCCTTTTGAGAAACAGCTCCTGGCTCGCTCCAGGCGTCTGGTGAAACCAGATGCCTGACCATGGCGTGCTGGCTGTGGCACACCAGATGACCCTGTGATCTGAGCCCCGGTATTACCTGACCTACCCAGCCACAGTGTCTAGGGTGGCCCACAGCGCTCCATCATCAAAGGGAAATGACATGTGTGTCCTGGGTCCAAGCAAGCCCTATAGGTGAAGTTGGTTGCCTGAGCAAGTGGTTGACATTTCTCCCCTGCTGCTGATGTTCACGGTCTCGTGGAGAGTTGTTTATGATGAGTTGACACAGGAAGAAAAATCTAAAGCCCAGTTTGCAGACGGCTCCGACCGGAAGTGGATTGCTGGGATGCCCCAGCCTTCCTCTGAGACGACTGGGGGGCCTAGCAAAGGGACCTACACCAGAGGTGCTGAAAGAAGAACACGGCGATTCTTGGGTGTGGGATAACGGTTTAGTCTGTTGGTCAGAGACTTGAAGGAAAGAGACTGAAGGCTTAGTGACAGGAAGTTTTGAGGAAGATGAATTTGACTAGCCTGCCCAGAGTGGCTTCAGAGTGTGAGGTTATCTGTGCCCCAGATGAGCATTCAGAAGAGGGCCTTATTCAGAGGAACCTCTTAAAGTCTGCTGGGCACTACGGCTCCTGTGGCTCTTAGTCTCCTTCCCCAACCACTTCAGGGCTTGTTCCATGACTTCGGAGAGCACAGCCCCAGCAGTGCAGACTGCTCCCTCCGACGGCCAGCTTCTCTACTCTCAGTGCTAAGCCTGGTTTGCAAGCCTCTAGGAACCAGCCTGAGCCCCAGACAAAACCTGACTTTGAGGGGACCAGCCAGCTCTCTCTGGCAGGGAAATTACTTTGGACTGTGTATTAGTCAGGATTGACTAACTGGGTAACAAACGATCCCAATGCATCAGGTTCACTACCATAATAGTTCCGTTCTTGTTCATGTTACAGTCCATTGCCAGTGGAAAGGGGCTTTGCTGCATGCAGTCATCCAGGGACCCAGTCCTCTCTATCTTGTGGCTCTTCTCTCAGCTAGGTTCTCTTCGTTCTGCTGGAGGATGGGACAGAAGACAGAGCGAGCGTTGCGTGGGATGTTTTTATGAGCATTACCCAGAAATCAGTGTACATTGTTTACACTCCCATCCTGTTGGTGAGAATTCAGCCGTGTGGCCCTACCTGACTTTAATCCTTCCCTCCCACTCCTTCCCCTCTCCCCAGGCAACCGCTGACCTGCTGTCTGTCTCTGTGAATCCTTGCATTTCTGTACAGTATGCACTCTGTTTTGCTGGACTTCTTTCCCTGAGCATAAGTATTTTGAGATGCATCCATGTCCTGTGTGTATCTGCAGCTGTCACTGCTGAGTAGGATGCCATTGTGGGGAAGTACTGCAGTTTGTTTTTCTGTGGGACGTGGGGGAGCAGGTGTGGCAGACGCTTCTCCCACATTACATTAGCCTGGTGTGGTGTTCTGAGAACTGGAAAAATATTTTTAAAGCAAGAATACAATGTACAATATATTGAAATTGCATCTTTTGCAACTGTTCAAATTTGTATGTATTTTTTACGTGTTAACTTAAAAGTGTGTGGGAGCGGGGCTGGTTTCGTGGAGGTGCCTGCAGCCTGCACAGCCGCATGGCCCTGAGCTTGGCATAAAGGCGGCTGCTGCCTTCTTGAAATTCTTAATCATGTTCGAGCAAGGGGCCTACACTTTCATTTTGCACTGGGCACTACAGTTTTTTTTATGGCCTTTCCTCTGTGCCTGTGTGCCCTCTTCCCTGATCTCTGGGCACTATAATTTATGTAGCTGCATAAGAGGGTATGTAGTTTTTTAAATTGATTTTACAGGGCATGAAGTCAAGAATTTGAAGGCCACTGGCCTTAACCCTCAGGTCTGTGGGGGCTGGGCTTGGAACACAAAATCCAGGGTGGTTTGCCAGTTCTTCTACTTTCCACCTGTGATTCTCATTCCACTCCGACCCCAAGGTCAGAGGTACACAACTAACTACAGGTACCCCTCGTTTTATTGTGCTTGACGGTCTTGCACCTCACAGGTGTTGGGGTTGTTACAAACTGAAGACAGCACCCACCGCCAGCAGAAAGATTATGACTTGCTTTATTGCGGGAGTCTGGAACCAAACCCACAGTACTGTCCAGCTTCGAGGTGTACCTGCAATTGTTTGAGTGGAGAGGAAGGAAGGAGAAATTGTAAGGGCAATGTGAGCTAAATAACCATTTTAGCATAGTTTCCCGTTCGCATGGGTGATGTGGGCACCCATTGGCCACACACATAGGTGCACTTCAAACAGCTCCCATGTAGTGGGCAAGCCCCTCGCAGCTCACCACCCATGTCCAGGCCGGCTTCCGGGAAGAATTGGTTCCACCAGAGGAAGGCATATCAGGGTCCCTTGAGCCCTGAAGTTGGGCCTCAGCCTAACTAAGGACTTTCTTAGCACTTTTTGAGAGAGGCAACCACTTCTGTCCCCCTCTCTCAATCTTCCACCCTCTAAACTTGAGAATGACCTTGCACATTTGGGCAGGAGGGTGTGGGGCAGACTCTCCCCACCTCCCGGTGAGGGGGGAGTTTAGAGGACATGAAATGATGCTGGAGAGGAGGAGAGATGGGGTATAGTGTGAAAGATCCTGACTCCCAGGGAGAGAGTTAGGCCTCCTGTGAGGGCGATAGGACCTGGGCATGGGGAGGAATGAAACAGGGAGGTCCACTTGAGGCACTCTGTGGATGAAGCGTGTTGGGCTTGGCCTTGACCTCTCCAAACCCTACAGACATAGTTGTTACAGCAACCATTGTATAGTACTCTGAACTGTGCAAATTTAACAGCTGTTTTCTAGGATGTAAACAAAATTCTAGTAAAGTAAATTGCTTTATTAGAGTGACTTGTAATTGCACCTAATTGTTATTATTTTTAAATTTTCTATTTATTTATTTTATTAGAAAGAGGGGAAAGGCCCGGCTGGTGTAGCTCAGTGGATTGAACGCGGGCTGGGAACCAGGGGGTCCCGGTTCGATTCCCAGTCGGGGCACATGCCTGGGTTGCGGGCCAGGTCCCCAGTGAGGGCCACGTGAGAGGCAGTGACCTTTTGGTTCACATGCCAGCACTCAATCCACTGAATCACACCAGCCAGGGCTGCTCCTAATGATTAATTAACTAGGCAAGAACAATTGAACCCATGACACAGAACCATGAGGGAAGATCATCAGGGGAAGGAATGAAAACTTGGCAGACAGAGTTGAAGAATTTGAACTTGGCTGAGGAGGTTGGGAAACAAATCTCTCAAAGGGAGGAGAGACTTCCTGTTCCTCCCCACCCCCTCACGCACCTGACCTCCAAGTCTTGTTGATTCTGCCTTCAAAATATTTACTCCAGCAAGATCGAATCTCTGTTCATAAATTCACCTGTGTAAGAAATATAATTAAAGCTTTCTATAACTCAACTTAATTTCTATTTTGAGCTCCCATTCTGCTGGAGTGGCAGAAACTTAATCTCAACTAATTGAGGGTTTTACCCCTTCCCTGGGGTTATAGTTAAGGCCCAGAGCTTCATGTAGTACTTTGGTGTGATTGAGTGTATTGAGTGTGTGTGTGTGTTAAGAGGATAGAGTTCCCAAGGTCATCTGTGCACACAGGCATTCATGGAGATGCCGTTGGTCCCCACTGGTTGCCGGAGAGACCTGGCTGCCCTCACTCACTCTCCGCTAGAGACCACAGCTCTCTTCCCACCTCAGGCCACCCTGGCCTGTGGGAATCTTGCTGACATTCCCTAAGGTCCTTGGGCCCACCAGATGTGTCTCAGAGACATCTCCACACCAGGTTTTACTGCTCCCCAGGGCAGCATTCCCCTCCCTCTTGGATTCTTTGCTCCTATCACTTCCCTCCATCCTCCTCCTCTTCCTTTTCACTAGACCCCCTGAAGCCCTCATTTTGGGGTTTCTGGAGGACCTCCAGTAGGTGGCACTGTCTTCATGACTAAGGTTCTAAACATGCTGGAAAATGAAGCAAAGGGGAGGCAGGTGAAGGCCAGATTATTACCTTCTCACTGACAAGGCCAGGTCCAAGCCCTTGCTCAGTGTGGGCTTATACATAACTGAGCCCCTGAGTTCGGCAGACTCCCCTGTATCCTGTGGTAGCTCCCCTCCCCTCCCCTCCCCTCCTCCCAGGGCTGGAGGGGCAGTGAATGTACCCCTGCAGGAGGGCAGATCCTAGGAGGAAGAAAGACAGAGCTGAGCAGAGCATGTACCATGTTCCCCCAAATCCGCTGATCAGGTGAGCTACTCTCTCCCGCCTCACTGAATCCTGGACCAGTTCTCCCCATCCTCTTGCTCATGAAGTTTCTTGCATCTTGCATCTATGCTTCTTGCATCTCACATCTATGTTTCTTGCATCTATGTCTGAGATTTCTCCCCTTTTCCCTAAGTCTTTTTTAAACAAAATACAGAAATACTTAAAACATCTTTTCTTAATAAAACTTTTGAAAACGGGCCAGTGTGGGTAGAATTCTATAATGCATCCCCTGGCAGGCGTCCACAGTTAGGAAATCATGGCCAGTCTGAACTCCCCTACTCCTGTGTTGTTTGAAACTAATCCAACACATCACACCAGAATGACTTCTTATTTTGCCTTCTTCCCTGTCACATCCCACTACGAGAGGCAATGAGCACAGAATGGACCAGCTGCTTGCAGGGGGGAGGGAGGTGAATCACCAGAAAAAAGAAAAACAGAGGGGAACGTCATGGAAACATCATCCTGCCACAGCTATCAGGCGTTGTCCACTCATTTTCTCTGCCACCACTGGAGCTTAGGACTCGTCATTTATCTCTGGCAGCCACTAAGGAATTATTTTCCTTGCTGGTGTTTCTTTAAGTGACCACCTGAATCAGAATCACTTGGAAAGCTTGTTGAAATGCAGATCACTGGGCCTCTCTCTCCAGCCTTGCTGAATCCCACTCTGAGTGGGGGTTCCAGGTGTCTTTTTACAAACAGCCCATGTGATTCTGAAGCACGGTGACGTTGAGGACTGCTGTTCCAATCGGGCCTCCGTGCTGTCCCACATTGTCTGAAACACCAAGTCCAACCCTGTCACTCCCTCTGAGAACCACCCAGGAGGCTCCTACCTACAGGATAAATTTCAGGTCATCCTCTTTCCCCACCTGTCTTCCTTGAACCCTGGGTTTCGGCCCCATCTTACAACTCTAACATGCTCAACACTGATTGCATTCTCTCCCTTCCCCTCTTGGGCCTGATACACTTGTACTGCTCATTTGAGGGCCAGGCCAAGAGGCTTTCCTTTGAAGCCATCGGTGACTCACTGCTCTGCACAGGGCAATTGGAAGGCTTGGGAGTCAGACTCAGGTTGCAGTCTCAGCTCTGCCACTTACTGGCTGCGCCACCGTGCAGAATCCTTGTTTTCTCTGGGTCTCAGTCTCATTACCGTCGTCCTAGACAGTAAGAATAAAAGCAGTGTCTCTCAGGACTTCGAGATTTAAACGGAGACCTTTGCACCATAGGGAGGCAAAACTTGACGTCTCTTCTCCTAGCGTCTCCGGCTGCATCTGAGAACTAAACTGACTTAGGACAGATTCAGAGGAGAAAGGTATACAGCTGACCCTTGTGCAAACGGGTTTGACCGTGCGGGTCCACTGATGTGGGTTTTTTTGTTCCTTTTTTTTTTTTTAACATTTTAAAATATATTTTATTGATTATGCTGTTACAGTTGTCCCAATTTTTTCCTTCTCTTTATCCCCCCTCTGCTCTGCACCCCACTACCCTCCAGCATTCTACTCCCCACCCTTAGTTCATGTCCATGGGTTGTACATATAAGTTCTTTGGCTTCTCTATGTCCCATACTATTCTTATCTTCCCCCATCTATATTTTATGCCTACTAATAATGCTGCTTATTCCCTGTACCTTCCCCCATTCTTCCCCCCCCATAACCCTCCATGTGATTTCCATTTCTGTGATTCTGTTCCTGTTTCTAGTTGTTTGCTTAGTTTTTGTTTTTTTAGGTTAAGTTGTTGATAGTTGTGAGTTTCTTGTTATTTTACTGTTCATAGTTTTTGATCATCTATCTCTTAGATAAGTCCTTTTAACATTTCATATAATAAGGGCTTGGTGATGATGAACTCCTTTAAGTTGAAATAATAGTGCTTCCCTTTATCTGGGAAGCACTTTATCTGCCCTTCCATTCTAAATGATAGCTTTGCTGGATAGAGTGGTCTTGGATGTAGGTCCTTGCCTTTCATGACCTGGAATACTTCTTTCTAGCCCCTTCTTGCCTGTAAGGTTTCTTTTGAGAAATCAGCTGACAATCTTATGGGAACTCCTTTGTAGGTAACTCTCCTTTTCTCTTGTTGCTTTTAAGATTCTCTCCTTATCTTTAATTTTAGGCAACTTAATTATGATGTGCCTTGGTGTATTCCTCCTGGGATCCAATTTCTTTGGGACTCTCTGGGCTTCCTGGATTTCCTGGAAGTCTATTTCCTTCTCCTGATTGGGGAAGTTTTCCTTCGTTATTTGTTCAAATAAGTTTTCAATTTCTTGCTCTTGTTCTTCTCCTTCTGGCACCCCTACGATTGGAATGTTGGAGCGTTTAAAGTTGTCCCAGAGGTTCCTAAGCCTCTCCTCATTGTTTTGAATTCTTGTTTCTTTATTCTGTTCCACTTGAATGTTTATTTCTTCCTATTGTTTGAGATTGTTGATTTGAGTCCCGGTTTCCTTCCCTTCATTGTTGGTTCCCTGTATATTTTCCTTTATTTCACTTTGTGTAGCCTTCATTTCTTCCTTCATTTTGCAACCAAGCTCAATCAATTCTGTGAGCGTCCTGATTACCAGTGTTTTGAAATCTACATCAGATAGGTTGGCTATCTCCTCATCATTTAATTCTTTTTCTGGGGTTTTGATCTGCTCTTTCATTTGGGCCATATTTCTTTGTCTCGGTACACCAGACTGGATGAATGTTTCTTTAACTCCTTGGTTGTTGGACTTCCATGCAAATGATTTTCTGGCATTTCTGGTTGTTCTTGGTTTTTAAATTGGTTGTTATCCTTCTTTTGGTTGTGCGAGGAAGTGAAGCATTTCTACTTACACCTCCATCTTGGCCAGAACCTTGGTGCCATTGTTCTTTGGACATGCTTTATCTTCAGTCACTACATGCTTTATCTTTATCCTTATAAGAAGTTCTCCCTCAATCATGTCCTTGGGTGTGTGAGCCTATTTTGTTAAGTTTAGTCTGCCCAGAGTTAGGAGTTTGTGTCTGGCTTTGATGGGTGGTGATTGGTTGGCTTTTGGCCAGGCGCCAGAGAAATAACAAATGGATCATCTTGATGAACCATTCAGTTTCATAGGTCCTTTTGAAACTGTGCCTTACCTGGTCACTTAACTGCAGCATGTTTTCCGACTCTAACACCACCAACTTGTACACTTAGCTCTCTAACTGGTACAGTTTCACCAGTGACAATTTGGAATTGCAGAGGCCATTTTGGGGAGCTTCTAACCCTGAAAAGATTGTTCACTTAACAGATACCTTAGAATAAAAAGCAAAGAACCCCCCATGAAGAGATCATGTTTCCTGAAAAAAAGACTTTTACTTAATGTGGGAAGCATCCCATTCCTTCATTTCAATCCCTCAGGCATTAATAAGTGCTGGCTTTCTCATTTTATGGCTTGACAAGGTTACCAAGGGCCCAAGTTACTGCCTAAACCAGCTGTGATGTGGCCTCTTCTGTTTTCCTAGATCTAGACTTTTTTCTCTTTCCTTGCAGCAGAAACGTAGGGAGGTTTTTACAATGACAACTTCATACTGGTCTAAAGCCAAGTGCTTCTCACTTTTTCTGTTCCTCTCTCTCTTGGGGAATTTAAAGAGTAATTATTAAAAAATATCCCAAACACCTAGAACACTCAGTTGTTATGTTCACATGGTAGGAATATTTAATCCAAATAATTAGTAGCCTTGGCTGATGTGGCTCAGATAGTTGGAGCATTGTCCCATAGACCAAAAGGTCATGGGTTCAATTCCCAGTCAGGGCACATACCTAGGTTTTGGGTTCAGTCCCCGCTTGGGGTGTGTATGAGAACACAACCACTCAATTTTTCTCTTTCACATCAATGTTTCTCTCTCAAAAGCAATGAGCCCTGACTGGTGTGGCTCAGTTGGTTGGGTGTTGTCTCACAAACTGAAAGATCACCGATTCGATCCCAGGTCAGGGCATATGCCTGGGCTGCGGGTTCAGTCTCTGATCGGGGTATATAAGAGAAGCTACCAATCAATGTTTCTCTCTCACATCAATGTTTCTGTCCCTCTCTTTCTCCCTCCCTTCCTCTCTCTCTCAAAATAAATAAATAAAATCTTTAAAAATATAATAAAATGTCCTTGGGTAAGGATTTTTTTAAAACCCCAAGTAACTGGTAAAAAATGTCTAAAACAAAGAACAAATTATTTCACTTGTTTTTTAATGTGTGTGGTCACTTAAAAGTATATATACATTGTAGCCTTTGTTACAAAATAAGAATAAGCTTTACTTCCAAGATAGAAGAGTTTTTTTGGCGTATTGAGGGTCTTTAAAAAGTAATCTACAGTATAAAGTAATGTCAACACAATAGTTCGGTTTGTGCAAGACCACAGTGAAATTTCTCATGATTTAAACTTTCTAAATTTCCTGATTGATTTTATGAATTAAGTTACCACTGTTTCCGTAACTTCTTTAAAAATGAAATATATGTTTACAGTTTCATTTAACTACATAAAATTATGATAAGGAATGTCACTTTATGGTGGTAAAATATACATAATGTAAAATTCACCATTGTAATCACATTAAGTGTGTAATGCAGTGTCATTGAACACATTCATGTTGCTGCACAACCAGTACCACCGTCAGTCTCTAGAGCTTCTCATCATCCTGTACTGGAATTCTGGTTCACTCTCTTGTCATTTGTGCGTTCACTAGAGTAACACTTTTATTTACTTCAAGAACGTTTGTATTTACAGCTTGCCTGTTGGGCACAAGAGGCCTAGTGTTCATCCTGTCTTGGCTTTCAACAGGCCTTCCCCACTCAGTTTGGTTTTTTGCTATTGAGCTGTAGGAGTTCCTTACATAGTTTGCATATTCAGCCCTCATCAGATACATGATTTGCAAATGGTTTTGCCCTTTCTATAGGTTGCCTTTGCATTTTGTTTATTGTTTCTTTGGCTGTGCAGGAGATTTTAGTTTGAGGTAGTCCCACTTATTTACATTTGCTTTTGTTGCATGTACTTTTAACGTCATATCCAAAAAATTATTACCAAGACCAGTATCAAGGGGATTTTCCCTTATATTTTCTTCTAGGAGTTTTACCTTTTTTAGTCTTATGTTTAAGTCTTTAATCTATTTCAAGTTAATTTTTGTGAGTATATGAGATAGGGATCTAACTGCATTCTTCTGCTTATGATTTTCCAGTTTTCCCATCACCATTTATTGAAGAGACTATCCTTTTCCTATTGAGTATTCTTGCGTCTCTTGTCAAATGCTAGATGACTGCATATGTGGGGTTTATATCTGGGCTCTCACTTACGTTCCATTGGCCTGTGTGTCTATGCCAGTACCATACTGTTTTAATTATTATAACTTTGCAGTATAGTTAGAAATCAAAAAGTGTGATGCCTCCAGCTTTGTTCTTTCCCAGGTTTGCTTTGGTTATTTAGGGTCTTTTGTGGTTCCATACAAATGATTAGGATTTTTTTCTTTTTCTGTGAAAAATGCCATTGGAATTTTGATAGACGTTGCATTGAATCTATAGAGGCTTTAAATAGTATGAATATTTTAACAAGATCAATTATTCTGATCCATGAACTTGGGATATTTTTCCATTTGTGTCTTTCTTAATTTCTTTCATGAAAATCTTACAGTTTTCCTAAGATTTTATTTACATATTTTTATAGAGGGGAAGGGAAAGAGAGAAAGAGGGAGAGAAACATTAATGTGCAAGAAATATAACGATCGGTTGCCTCTTGCACACCCCAAACTGGGGACCTGGCCGACAACCCAGGCATGTGCCCTGACCGGAAATTGAACTGGCAACCTTTTGCCCACTGAGCACACCAGTCAGGGCTAAAGTCTTATAGTTTTCATTGCACAGATCATTCACCTCCTTGGTTAAATTTATTCCCAAGTATTTGTTTTTGATATTATTGTGGAATAGAATTGTTTTCTTTATTTCTTTTTTACGTATTTCATTGTTAGTGTATAGAAATGCAACTGATTTCTGCATGTGGACTTTGTATTCTGCACCTTTACTGAAATCACTGATTAGTTATAACAGGTTGGGTTTTTTTGGGTGGAGTTTTTAGTATTTTCTCTATATAAGGTAATGTCATCTGCAAACAAAGACAATTTTACTTCTTCCTTCCCAAGTTGGACGACTTATTTCTTTTTCTTACCTAATTGCTCTGGCTAAGATTTTCAATGCTACGTTAAATAGAAGTGGTGAGGGGGGCACCAGTGTCTTGTTACTGATCCTAGAGAAAAAGCTTTTCACCTTTCACTGTTGAGTATGACTTTAGCTGTGGGCTTGTCCTATATGCCTTTTATTATGTTGAGGTATGTTTCTTCTATAGTTAATGTATTGAGCATCATTCTCATGAAAAGATACTGAATTCTGTCAAATCCTTTTTAAAAATTTTTATTTTTAATTTTAGAGCGAGGGGAAGGGAGGGCGAGAAACATTGATGTGAAAGAGAAATAGTGATCAGTTGCCTTCTGTATGCACCCTCACTGGAGACCAAACCCTTAACCAGGCATGTGCCCCAACTGGAAGTCAAACCGACAACCTTTTGGTTTGCAGAACGACACCTAACAAACTGAGCCACACTGGCCGGGGCCTGTCAAATGCTTTTTCTGCATCTATTGAGGTGACCCTATGACTCTTATCTTTCAGTCCATTAATGTATATCACATTTATTGATTTGTGTATGTTGAACCACCCTCGCATCCCAGGGATAAAACCCGCTTGATCATGGTGAATTCTCCCTTTAATGTTCTGCTGCATTTAATTTGCTAATATTTTGTTGATAATTCCTGTACTGTATGAATATTGGTCTGTAGTTTTCTTATGGCATTCTTATTTGGCTTTGGAATTGGTAATGCAGACCTCATAAATGACTTTGGGAGTGTTTCCTGTTCTTCAGTTTTTTTTGAAGAGTTTGAAAAGGATTGGTGGTAATTTTTCTCTAAATGGTAGAATTCAGCAGGGAAACCATCTGGTCCTAGACTTTTCTTTGTTGGAAGGTTTTTGTACTACTGATACAATCCCCTTACTCATTACTATTCTGTTCGCATTTCCCAGTTTTTCATAATTCAATCTTTGTACATTGTATGTTTCTGGGAATTTGTGCGTTTCTTCTATATTACCCATTTTGGGGGATATATAACTGTTCATAGTAGTCTCTTATGATCTGTATTTCTGTGGTATCAGTTGTAATGTCTTCTCTTTCATTACTGATTTCATTTGAATTTTCTCTTAGTTTAGGTAAAGGCTTGTTAACTTTGTTTATATATATATTTAAAAACAGCTCTGAGGTTTTTAAAAAATCATTTATATTCTTTTTATGGTCTCTATTTCATTTATTCTGCTCTGATCTTTGTTATGTCCTTCCTTCTGTTAACTTTTGACTTAGTTTGTTCTTTTCTAGTTCCTCGAGGTGAAAAGTTAGGTTGTTTATTTGAGATCTTTTTCTTAGTGTAGATGTTTATCACTATAAATTTCCCTCTTAAAATTTCTTTTGCTGCCATCTCTTGAGTATTGGTATATGCTGTTTCCATTTTTGCTTATTTCAAGATGTAGTTTTAAATTTCCCTTTTGATTTCTTCTTTGATCCACTAGTTGTTCGTGAGTGTATGCAATCTGCTTTATTGTATGAAATGTATTTTAGTTTCATTTAATCTAAATTGTAGTTCAAGCACAATGTTTCTTTACTGATTTTCTGGCTGGATGATCTACTCCTTGTTGAAAGGAGGGCATTGAAATCACCTGCTGTCATTGTATTGTCTACTTCTTTCAGGTCTGTTAGTATTTTTTCAATATACTTAGGTGCTATGGTGTTGGTTACATACATATTTACAGTTATATGTTCTTGATGAATTGACCCCCTTTACCATTATAAAATGATCTTGTCTTTTATTACAGTTTTTGGTCTAAAGTCTATTTTTCTGATGTAAGTATAGCTACTGCTGCTCTCTTTTGGTTTCCACTTGCATGTAGTGTTTTTTCCCATCCCTTCATTTTGAGCCTCTGTGTGTCCATAAAGCTGAAGTGATTCTCTTGTAGGCAACATATATTTGGGTCTAATTAAAAAAATTTGTATCCTCGCCTGAGGACTTTTTTTTTTTTTCATTTCTTTTAGAGAGAGAGGAAGTGAAAGAGGAAGGGAGAAAGAGAAACATCAATGTGAGAGAGAAACACTGATTAGTTGCCTCCCATGTGCCTGGATTGGGGGTCATACACACCTGGACAAGGGATCAAACCCACAGCGTAGGTATGTGCCCTAACCAGGAATAGAACCTGCAGTCTTTTGGTTATGGGATGATGCTCCAACCAACTAAGCCACACTGGCCAGGGCTGGGTCTAATTTTTCAATCCATCCAGTCATTCTATAGCTTTTCACTGAAAACTTTAATCCACTTACATTTAGAGTAAGTATTGATAGATAAGAACATAGTAATGCCAACTCAATTGTCAGTCAGCTTGGCAATAACCGACAACCTTCAGACCAACTCAACTTAATTGTTTTTTGGATGTTTTGAAGTTCCTTTGTTTCTTTCTTTCTTTCTTGCTGCCTTCCTTTGTAAATTGATGAATTTTTATACTGCTATGCTTTGAATTCCTTCTGTTCATCTTTTATATATCTACTATAGGTTTTTGTTTTGTGGTTACCATTAGCCTTACATAAAATGTCTTATAGATATGAGTCTATTTTGGGGACTTCCGCCAAGATGGCAGCGTAGGTGGTCGCACTCGCTGCCCGCACATCCAGAATGTCCATACAACTAATGCAGTAGCAAAAATTTAAACAACCAGAACGGACAGAATCGAACTGAAGGGAAGTCTGACACCCAGGAGGTAGGAGAAGACAAACATCCAGGCCGGTGAGCGGGGCAGAAACGGGTGGAGGAGGCAGCGCGCACGGAGGGTCTCACTCACGCCGCGACTTACTTACGCCGCTACTCAGGCTGCCAGTGCCTGAACAGGGCGTGGCTCCAAACAACGGGTGAATCCCGCAAGCCGGTGACGCTGCCGGAGAGAGGCCAGGGGTGAGCCAGCAGAGCCGAGTCTGGCAGAGGAGGCGGTGGGGAGTTGGGGAGAGGAAGCCTGCGGTGATCGGGGGTCGCCATTGCTTCCTCCCAGACCCCGCCCCCAGAGGCAACGTCATCCAAAAAGAGACCCAGGTCGCAGGCATCTGCCAGCTGACAAGTGCACCGAGATAAAAAGAATGAAAATGGCCAAAAAGAAGGACCACAACAAATTACAGCTAATGGATGACAACATAGTCAACCTATCAGATGCGCAATT